>JAZKJV010005883.1:0-141135 GCA_037367405.1 Ottelia alismoides | reverse complement strand
TTTGATGACTATTTACCGTGTCTGATTCCTTCTGAGCCAACAACCATGACATAGTGTGAGCCAGTACAGTTTATTGATGATTCCGCAGGGCTCCCTTCGTCAGGGATTCATGCAGAGCGAGAGTTCTCACATGCAGACCTGGTCGCCTTCACACAGTCATATCAGAAGCCAGATCTGCCACCTCCCCAAGGTTGCAAAAATCGGTAGTCGGTAGTCGGTCGGTTGGGTCACTGACTAAAGATTAATCGACAGTCGGATGATTAATCCGATTTAGTCAGACTTTAATCGGATTTGGATTTTTTAATTATTTTAACTATATAATTCATTTTTATATGTATATTCTTATATATTTACATAGATTTGTACAATTTTTATATTACCATAATGAAAGAAAAGAAGTAATTGAATTTAAATAAAACAATAAGCGCATTAGAATAAGTTTTCTTTAAAAAAATAAAAAATATGGTATCTCCAAGCAAAAATTGATCATCTAGTTGACCTAGTCAGAATTAGTCAGTACTCGGTCGTCCATCCCACCTATTAGACTAGTCGGACCTACTAGGCGGGTCAGTCGGAGGACTTTTACAACAGTGCACCTCCCAGTTGCCCAGAATTGAAACCTCTGCCGCAGTCGTTGAAGTAAGATTCCTTGCGGATGAGCTAGATATGCACCCAGTCATTATCTCAGCAGGTTTGACTGGAGAGCAAGAATCTCGTCTGATGGAGGTTCTTGAAAGAAACCGCAAGGCAATAGGATGGAGTATAGCTGATTTCCAGGGGATTAGTCCGGCTCTGTGCTCCCACCACATCTATCTTGAGGATAACGCTAGGCCGTCGCGTGAGTTCCAACGGCGGCTGAATCTGAATCTTCGGTATGTGGTTATGAAAGAAATATCGAAGTGGTGGAGCGCCGATTTTATCTACCCCATCTCCGACTCCAAGTGGGTTAGTCCGTTACATGTGGTACCCAAGAAGACGGGTATCACTACAGTTGTGAATGAGTATGGAGAGGAGATCGCTACCCGAGTACCCACTTCTTGGAGGGTCTGTGTGGACTACAGACGATTGAATGAGGCCACCAAGAAGGATCACTTCCCGCTGCCATTCATTGATCAGATTATCGAGCGGCTAGCTGGGAAGAGTCATTATTGTTTCCTTGACGGGTACTCCGGATATAATCAAGTGGCCATTGCACCCGAAGACCAGGAGAAAATGACATTCACCTGTCCGTTTGGGACTTATGCTTTCAGACGGATGCCGTTTGGTCTATGTAACGCTCCGACGACATTCCAAAGGTGCATGTTGTCCATTTTCTCGGACATGGTGGGTGACTGTTTAGAGGTCTTCATGGATGACTTCTCGGTCTATGGCGACGGGTTTGATGCTTGTCTTGACTGCCTAGACCGTGTGCTTCAGCGCTGCATAGAGGTCAACCTTATTTTGTCTTGGGAGAAGAGTCACTTCATGGTGACCCAAGGGACGGTCCTTGGTCATATCGTCTCCAACAGGGGCATGGAGGTCGATCCGGCCAAGGTGGATATCATTAGAAAACTTAATCCACCGTCCAATTTGCGTCAATTACGGTCTTTTCTGGGGCATGTCGGTTTCTATCGACGGTTTATTCAGGACTTCAGTCGAATTGCCCGACCGCTTACTGATCTGCTGACGAAAGACACCAAGTTCATTATCGATGATAAGTGTCTTACGTCTTTTGAGACTCTCAAAGGTATGGTTGTTTCGGCTCTGGTTCTTCAGCCACCCGATTGGTCTCTCCCATTCGAGATCATGACGGACGCTTCCGATTTGCCGTTGGGGCTGTGCTTGGAGAGAGGAGGGATGGATTGCCGTTTGCCATTCACTACGCCAGCCGGACTTTGGATGCCGCTCAACAGAACTATACTGTGACAGAGAAAGAGATGTTGGCAGTAGTCTTTACTTTGGATAAGTACAGATCTTATATTCTCGGATCTAGAGTGACAATCTACACATATCACACCGCCATCCGGTACTTAATGGCCAAGAAGGATGCCAAAGCATGCCTTACCAGATGGATCCTTCTACTCCAGGAATTTGATATTGAGATTAAGGATAAGCCTGGAGTTAAAAATGTGGTGGCGGATCATCTTTCCCGATTGGAGAACCTTGAGGAATCTGAGCCCAACGCACCTATCACAGAGACGTTTCCAGATGAGGCGATCTTGGCTATCACCTCGCTCCCATGGTACGCCGACATTGTAAACTATCTTGTTGCCAAGACAATCCCACAAGGTTGGCCCAGACAGAAACTCGAGACCTTCCTGGCGAAGGTCAAGTTTTACCATTGGGAGGATCTCGTCCTTTATCATGAAGGAGGGAACAACATCTGGAGGAGGTGCATTCCTCAAGAAGAACAGCATAGCGTCCTCACATACTGCCACAAGCTTGAGGCAGGAGGACATCATTATGGAAAAAGGACAACACAGAAGGTGCTTCAATCCGGCCTATGGTGGCCTACTCTCTTCAAGGATTCTGATGAGTTCGTGAAGAGATGTACTGACTGTCAGAAAATGGGAACCTGCGGATAGAGAGACATGATGCTTATGCAACCCATTCACTTTTGTGAGGTTTTTGATGCATGGAGGATTGATTTCATGGGCCCATTTAATAAGAGTCAGGGATTCGAGCACATTTTGCTCGCTGTAGATTATGTCAGCCGATGGGTTGAGGCCATCCCCGCCCGAGCCGCATATGCTAAAATCGTCTGCAAATTTTTGAGGAAAAATATCATTTCACGGTTCGGGGTACCTAGAGTCTTGATTTCAGACGGGGGGTCTCATTTCATCAATGACAAGGTTAGGGCCTTTGCAGACGAGTTCGGCATTGACCATCGGGTTGCCACACCGTATCACCCTCAGACTAATGGTCTTGTCTAAGTATCGAACCGGGAGATAAAGACTATCCCGCAGAAGGTTGTTCGCCCAGACCGAAAGGATTGGTCACAGCTTTTGGACTCGGTCTTGTGGGCCTATCGAACGTCCTTCAAGAATACATTGGGGACATCTCCCTTTCGTCTCGTCTATGGCAAGCCGTGCCATCTTCTTGTGGAGATAAAGCATAAGTCACTCTGGGAAGTAACTGAGCTATTATTGGATCCTGAGAGTATAGGAGATCAACGGAGAGCAGAGTTGGCAGCCTTGGAAGAACTGAGAGACACAACCTTTTCTAGCAGACTACAATACAAGGAGAAAGTGAAAACATGGCACGATTCCCACATCAGCCATAAACAATTTGAGCCAGATCAGAGAGTATGGTTGTTTGATTCCAGGCTGAAATTATTCCCAGGGAAATTACAGAGCAAGTGAAAGGTCTGTATGTGGTCAGGAAGGTACATGACAATGGCATCATTCATATATCAGAACCGTCATCTTCCTCTACCTTCCGTGTCAATGGTCAGCGCCTGAAACTATATCTAGATCATGACCCGCCGACCATTGACGTTGCCCCCATTCTTCTGGTATGAGATGTGTTCTTTGACTCATATCATCTGCATCTCATACATGGTGATCACTTCCATCTTCTGATGTGCAGATCATCTGTCCATATCACTCTTTCATCTGTTGATATCTTTTCTTCTTTTCTTCTTTTCCTTTTCTATCTTCTTTTTGTATCAAAAAGGTGCCGTCCTTGTAGACAGTTTCCCATACTTAGGACGTACTTTGTCCTAAGTATAGGGGGGGTGTGCACCCCGAGTTATTTTATTCTTTTCGATCATCTCCATTGTCTCCTCTTCTTGTCTATACTTAGGGATATCTTACCCTAAGTATAGGGGGAGACAATCCGAGTACGATCTGTTCGTTCCCACCTTGACCCTCCCTGCGTTGTGTACAGTCTGCTATACTTAGGATTATTTGATCCTAAGTATAGGGGGGACGGTCAACTTCTCATTGGTTCATTCATTTATTCTTTATACTTGTCTATACTTAGTATGAGTTATGTCTTCTCTTCTCTCTCCGATCTATGAGGACATAGCTCAAGCTAAGTATAGGGGGTCGTATATACTATGTATATACTTTAGCCATAACTCGTACTTTCGTATTTTCCTAATAATATGGCTAAAAATTCTTTAAAATTCATTAAAAATATTTAATAAAAAATATGACCATTCCTCAAATTCTTTTTGTATTTACTGATTAATAAATCAGGTGAAAATGTTTTTTGCAAAATGTTTGAAAAATAGTTTGAAAATCTTTGTGAACATCTATTGAAAACTATTTTGAGAACGTTTTGTTACATGTTTTCAACCTTTGTAAAAATATGCGGCTTGTAAAATTTATTTTCTTTGTGTGAAATAAAAATGTTTGAAAATGATTTGCAAATGGTTTAAAAAGTGGTTTGCAAAAATATTTTGAAAAATCTATATAAACTATTTGGAAAACCCTTGAAAAATGATTTTCAAATGTGTGTACATTTTTGTAAAATTATTTGTAAAATTATTTTGGACTATAGTTTTCAAAATTGTTTGAAAAACCTGTACCAAATTAAGTTTGAGGAATATAGACATAATATCTAAAATCAACTATATATATGTATAAAATTGATCACTTACCCTTGTAAATTCTTAGAATCCACTTCTTGTAAATATAAGAAGCAGCTCCCGTGTAAATATTTGTACCTAGCGTTTAGCCAAAATCTTTTTGTATTCAAAAATCCCAAAAACATTTGAAAAATCTTTTGAAAAAGATAAAAAATACATCTGCATATGCATCATCATCATCTTTTCAAAAATCCATAAAAAGTTCAAAATCTTTGAAAATTGCATCACAAAAATATTTTCTGCATCGCATGGCACAGCATTCGCATTTTTCGGATTGAGTTTGATAGTTGAACAAGTCTAAATAAAATCCGGAGATTGGAGCTTTATTGGACCTTAAAATCTACCTAATAACATGAACCTTATAGGAACTGGGTTTGAGGTACTTCAGGTCTAGTTGACTTAATTCTTTGAGGATCACGGGACTGGGTTCAACGGATTCTTGACTTCCTAAGTAGAGTATTTCGGAGCATACGCACGACTCTTGTTGATAATGACCTAACTTGGACACCTGCACCTTTCACATGGCTCAACTCAGTTGGAGTGGTGAGGGGATTGGATTTGCGGTATAAGACGCACACAAATGGAAACATTTGTCCTCCTCTAGGGAGGGGAAGTGCACCCCAACCCGTCCATTGATAAGAAAGTCTAAAGACAGGAGGTTGTGGGTTGCAATAAAGCTTCAAAAGAGGGATAGTCTACTGGCTCAAGAGGAAAAACTTCTTATGTAAATGCTGCTGTGAATAATATTTCAAAAAAAAAGTGTTCAGGCATGTACACAAATAAAAAGACTGCAAAGTATGTACAAATGTTGTAAAGCCAATAAGCAAGCTTGAGTTCCAAAGTCAAATATGTGAGCCTGCAGCTGGATGACTTGACTACACTGGTCTTGCATCCCGGGGATAGGTAGCTACACTGGCTACCGTCCATTCTTCTCTTCACCCCCTCCTCTCGAGCTGGTTGCCACTTGAACTTAGAAGGGAATCCCCCGCTCCTCGAGGATGGAGTTGTTGGATTGGGGAATCATTGGGTTGTCGTACTGGAGAAGTCAGTTTCTTTGTTATTCCAGTTGGGGAGAGCCACTATCACTTACACTGAGTCAGATTCATAGTCGTAAGAGTTTGCGTATGAGTTAAAGTACTTCTGACCTGGCTATTGAGGAGACTTGGACAGAGTTTTGGGATTCTCATGGACTGTTGGATTTCAAAATTCGGTTCTCATTAAGGTTCCGCCCGCACTAAAATTCCAAAGGTCTGACTTAAGCTCTAAACTTTGATTTTGTGAAGACAAGTTTGATGATCAAATAAAATCCAAATTTCTTCCTTTTCTTTTCTTGCTTTTTCTTTTACACTTATTGCATAAGTGTTTGCTAGGGACTAGCAAAGGTAAAGTATAGGGGGATGATGAATCCACATTTCATCATCTTTATTCTATCATTTTGGCCTCAAAAACCCTGGCAAATGCCTGTAAATAGCATTAAATAGAGCATATTAGCATTCATGCATGTACATATAATTAGTGTATAAAATGTTGTAATTAAAGCCAAAATTATAGAATAAATAAAAGAAAAGAAAAAGAATAAAATATTGTAAATATTTTATGACCCAAACCCCAAGACCTAGGCATCTTGATGAATAGGTCGACAAGGAATAAAGTAGGGGGAGATAAGGGTCAAACACCTATACTTTTTAATTCATTCTTTATTGATTTTGGGACCTATTTTTGGTTCCACTTTTTATACATCAAATAAAGAAACTTTGTACATGAAAGTTGTAGACAATTTTATAAAGAAAAATACAAAATTTATTTCACTCAAAAATAATATATAGATAAAAAGTTATGGTCTGAATAAAATTCCAGGATCCCAACTTCCCAGACCCGTATCTCACAAATGAAAACTCCAAATGCAGCAAACTCACCTTTAATTGTATATAGAATAAAATAAGCTATTTAATGGCGGTGGTTTCGCATTTGGCAGAGCTATGTTTGAAAGTTGAGTTTTGGACCCCACTTGTATACCTGTACAGATTAAAATATTCATTTTATTATTTATTCATTATTTTTGTATTTTTATATTTTTATAATTTTGTAAATATTACTTATAATAATTATGTATATTAAAATCAGAATAAAAATATAAATAAAATACAAAATAAAATACTTGTAAAACAATACATAGGTATATGACCTATATTTATACCTATACAATGTATACCTCTATTTTATTAAACATACAAAACAAATCAGAAAATAAAATAAAAATATAATTACATGTATAAAAGTATTTTATAATTTTATAAAATACTAAATAAAATAAATAAATTGAAATCACAAAAATTAAAATAAAATAATAAAATACATAGGTAATATACCTATAAAGGGCATAAAAGTAAACTTGTAAAAATATACCTCATAAAAATAATTAAAAATCAAAATAAAATACTACAGAAAATTATAAACATTTTTTTATTTAATAATCTAAAATTAAATAAGTCATTTGCTATTTTAAAACTAATTTTTAAATGATTTTTCATAGGTTTTTCCTGGTTGGTCCACGTGGACCAACCAGGTGGTCAGGACTATTGACCAAGGTCAACAGTCTGACCTTCACCCTTGTGCACCGTGTCAGACCTCGTTTGACCCAACTTTCGCGGATTTTTCGAGGCATCCCCGTTCACTCTTTCGTGTATCATCCTTCAAGACTTTTGTTCTTCGACAAGTCGTCTTTCACGCCTAGGTGCTTCCTTGGAGAGTGAATCGAGGAGTCACCAAATAATCCTCGTTCTTTGAGACCCTTCGGCCAGCCATACAAAAGTCATCCTTCTCTTTCCTTTTGAATTCGAACCGCAAATCATCCAGATTTTCCTCCCTTGGACCCGCTCGAGCTTCCTGGAGGTGACAGCTCCAAGTTCTCTTCTTCAAGGCGGCGGATCGACACGATCTGGGCATGTTCCACCCCCACCTCCGGTGACCTTCCCGTCGAGGTACATCAACCTCGGGTACCCCCCTTGAGGTGTTTATTCCCCTCATTTTCGTTCTCTTTTCATTCCTTGTAGTCTTAGGATCACATAGGTCCCCCTTTCACTTCCAATCCATCATCGATTCGATCAATCGAGTTCCCTCGCCGGAGCAAGCTCCGTCGAGCATCGAAATCACTGTTCACCCCTTGAGAGAACCCCATGGAGATCGAGGCATTTTGCCCTCGCCTCCATTGACCATTTTGGCAGTTGCAGGAGCTCAAATGACCCCCGCGAAGGGTCCATTTTGGAAAATCGAAGGTACCTGGGCCGCCATTCTTCCTGGGCTCCGCCACGGAGCATCGGAGCTCCTCGAGCCTTTTTGGCTCCGTCGGTGGGCTCAGGAACCTCCCAGGAGTTGAAGGAGCCCTTCTGCGATGAAGACGAAGGCCGGAGCAGCGCCCCAACATCGATTGAAGTTCGTCGGAGGCTAAGTTCTTCCCTGTTCTTGCAGGAAGGTCCCCAGCCGTCCGATCGAGCTCCATCCCTAGGAGCTACAACCGTCGTCGGATCTTCTGCGCCCACGGCCGTTCGATCAACCTTGGACGTTCTAATCTTGGCCGTGGATGACGAAGAGGCATCGCGCTACCGCCGGGCGACACGTGTTCAAGTGAATCAACATCCGCCGTCCGTTCCCACCTTAGCCTTGGGTATTTTGCGACTCAACTCCTGGCCTTTTTGTAATTTATTTTGCAGCACTTAAACTTTCATTTGCTTTGTAAAAGGTTTTGTAAAATTTAACTTGAGACCCCTGTACTTTCAATTATTACGTTTAGGTCCTCGGCCACGTCACCTCACGTGACCTGTTCACATGAGGTGTGGGGCTTTTTGCAGCGAGGCCCTCGGTCGATTTTGTATTTCGTTTCAGTCTAAGGAATTAAATATTAAGTGTTAAATTTTTAGGACATTTGCATGTATGCCCTCGGGCATTTTTGATATTACGAACCAGTCCTTCCTAGGTGCGTGCAAGTCACGCGCCCTGGTGGACATTTTGCAGGCGCACCCTCTCGGGTCTGGTTATTTATAAAAGGTCCCGTAAATTGCAATTTTAGTTGTAACTTTTGTGTGAAAATTGCTACTATGTCCGTGTATGTTTGTGTATTTGCGTATATACCCTTGTCAGGCCAGACATTTTTGCTTGCTTGCTTTATTTGTTTCATGCATCATATTAACTCAAAAAATTACCAAAAAAATCACACAAGCTCCTGTTAACTTGCACTTTCACGCCAAATTTTTGCATTTTATTTTTGTTGCATTTTAGCATTTATTAAAAATAAAAAACAGGCATTTTATCTACTATCTAGCTTAGAAAATATCAACAAAATAATAAAAACACCTAGAAAAATTCCAAAAAAATACCTACTGTGTATTTTAGTCTATTTTAGTGTCAATCCAAAAATCACTAAAAGATTCAAAAGAAAAACCTTAAAAATTAGAAAATACCTAAAAACTTCCAAAAAATCTAAAAAATCCTAGAAAAATCAAAAAATAGAAACTCAAGTTCTGTAGGTTCCCGATTTTATTTTCTTCATTTTAAAATTAGTTTGGAAAATATTTGTGGCTGTTTGATATTTTTCATTCCTATTTTACCTTCAGTCAGTAGCTAAGTCATTGTTTTCCCCTATTTCACCTTTTAAAAATACCAAAAGATTCTGAAAAATACCCAAAAATCACAAAAACAGTAAAAAATCATAAAAAGATCAAAAATATTTTATTTCTGAATTTTTGAGCATTTTTACATATTTTTATAAAAACCCTAGTACCTCCTTTATTATATAGTTCATATATTCCAATATTGAAAAAAAATAAAAATATAAAATATAAAAAATATAAAAAGAAAATATAAAATCTGAAAATTAAAAATCAAAATACAAAATTAAAAAAATAAATAAAAGAAAAAAAATAAAAATTAAAAACCCACAAAAATATTTGCTTTGCATAGTGTAGACAATCACATTCACTCACACACACATTTGTCGATCTACCCTGCCTTGCTCCATGTGTTCGAACTCTCTACGTACTTGCTTCTATACATCATTTAAGTAGAGTTAAAAATAAATTTTAACTTCACCATTTGCTCGTCATTTCTTGATATCTATTGTGTGGGTTAATTGTTGATTAAATATGAGGATCATTGAGGGTTGCCGCAGCGACACGATTGTCTCCGCCTTGTGTGAGATAATTAGACCCCTTGATTTTCGTGTTTATCAGTCATCACAAAGACGATTACAAAATTATCTAAATACATCTTGAATACTCGATTCATTATGTCCATAAATGCAACATGTGCATTTGTAAATCCGAATGGCATCACGCAGAATTCATAATGCCCATATCTAGTTCAGAAAGGTGCTTTTGGTATATATTCCTCCTTGATCCGTAGCTGATGATAGCCTGAACGTAGATCGTTTTTGGAGAAGACCTTAGCTGCTTGAAGCTGGTCAAATAAATCATCAATCCTTGGAAGAGGATATCTGTTCTTTATAGTCACTTGATTAAGCATCCTATAATCGATGCATAATCGTAGTGATCCATCCTTCTTTTTGACAAAGAGGACTGGAGCACCCCATGGTGAAACACTGGGCCAAATGAATCCCAAATCCAGTAGCTCTTGAAGTTGCTTTTTCAGTTCTGCAAGTTCTGCTGGGGCCATACGATAAGGTGCTTTAGAGATTGGTGTTGTTCCCGGAAAAAGGCCAATCACAAACTCAACTTCTCTTCTTGGTGGTTGTCCAGGTAGATCGTATGGGAATACATCTGGAAACTCTCTGACCACGTTAAGCTCATTTAGAGGCTTGGTGGAAGATTCCACTTCCACCACACTAGCTAGATAGCCTCTACAGCCTTTTCGTAACATTCGATTAGCCTTCAATGCGGAAATAATGCAGGGATTATCTCCTTTGATGTGCCCCCTTATCACAATTTCAGGTATAAGCTCAACAATCACCATCTTCTTCCGACAATCAATGAGGCAATTATGACGTGACAACCAATCCATCCCAAGGATAATATCAAAGTCAGTCATATCCATAATCACCAGATCAACATGTAGTTCATAATCCTCAACCATGATAGGAGCATCCAAGATATATTTACCTAACTCGATACCTTCCCAATAGGAGTTTTTACCTCCAATGTGAATCCCATATGCTTATGGCTTAAGTTCAACTTATTTGAGAATTTAGCAGATATAAAGCTATGTGTTGCTCCCGAACCAAAAAGTATTTTGGCATAAAAATCAGATATAAGGATGTTACCTTCCACAACCCTTTCAGTGTTCTCCTTAGGGTCGTCTAATGACATCACGCAAACTCGTCCTGGTGTCTTTAGCCTCTGCTCACCAGACTTGAAGTCATGATTCTTTTTCGGATTCGGACAATCACGCGCAATGTGCCCTTTTTCACCACAATTTAAGCATTGCCCAGTCTTAATAAAACATTCACTCGGGTGTCTTCTTTTGCAGTAGGAGCATACATCAAACCTTTTTGAAAGTGGTGGGTGTTGAGGTAATCTTTTGCTTCTGATGATGATGAGGAGCATGCATATTTGGCTTCTTTTATCTATCTCTGTCGTCATTCTTGATTTTTTCCTCCTTTCTACGATTGTAGTCCTGTTCCATTACTGTGGCACTGGCAGTGGCACTCTCTGTAGTAGTCGGCATGCATGACAAGACTCGTGATCGAAGATCCGGACTAAGTCCCTCAATGAATCTTTGGCATGTATGGTAATCGTCTGGGCATAAATGTGGATCATACTTCAAAAGCCGATGAAATTTATTGTTATACTCGGCCACAGTCATATTACCCTGCTCTAGATCATCGAACTCTTGCTCTTTCAAAATTTGAAGGTGGACTGGATAGTAACGTTCATTAAAAAGCTCCACAAACTCCTTTCATTGAATAATCTCCCCAGGCTCAAACTTCTGAACAAAGGTGGTTGTCCACCAATCCTTTGCTGCCTCTTTCAACTGATGTGCGACGAAGACCACCTTATCATTTTCGGGGCACTTGAACGCCGCGAACAACCTCTCCATCTCTTCAACCCAACGATGGGCAGCCTCAGCATCAATAGCACCATCGAAAGGTGGAGGATTCACCTTTAAGAAACTTTCAAAGGTCACATCATTCTCCTCTGAGCGTTGTCTTTTCTTCCCACATTGAGCTAGATGACTTCCTTTTTCTTGAGTTTGAGCCTGCTCTCGAACGAGTTGAGTGAGTTCCTTGATGGTGTTCATCATGGAGATTCGTTCTTGTTCCCAATGCTTTGAGAGTCGGGAACTTCGTGATATCTTGTGCAACTTCACACGAGACGACATCTACAAGAGGGAGGGGAGAGATTAAAAGATGACACTCATTAAGAAGTGGACCTTAATCCTCTAAATAGGTTTTCTAACTTAGTTAATTCCTTTGGCTCTGATACCATGTTGTCACGTCCTGGGTTTCGAAAATAGGATAATAGCGGAAGCACTGTATTTTTTTTCAAACCACGGAAAGCAACACGATGATCATTAAAGAGTCATCATTACAAGGTATACAGTTGCACACAGATTAAATAAGCTAATAGTAAACTTTTATTCTAACCAAAGATAACCATAGACCATCACAAAGGTTCTACTAGGACCAAGAATTTATTACATTGAAATGAAATGCGAATAACTAAATGCATGTGTCTTCCTTGGACCACGATAACCAATGATCACGATCATCGTCCAGCTGCTGCACTACGTGTGGTGCCCGATTCCACAAGGTTAGTCTTGCAACTAAATATGTAACATTTAAAGAAAGAACAACAAAAAATACGATGGAATGTTGGCATACTTTTTGAAATGACTATTATCAATTCACAAAATATCGATATTATTTTATAATTTCGTGTTGAAAATTACAAAATCACCGTTGGTGTTCAAAAAAGCCCAAATTTGGTGAAAACTTGTGTGTTCTGTGTAGTTGTGTTTCTTAAATTATATGGTGTTTTGATCATGCGTTAACTAATTGATGTGCACATGGAAAATATTTCTCCAATGATGAGTTTTTTTAATAATTGTATCTCCTAATTTATTGGATGGGGTAGATTGTTAATACATTAGATATTCAACACGTCATATGCATATTATTTTCAAAGGTGTATTAATACATGTTATATTTATTTAATTCACAAATTCGGAGAATACACGTCTTTGTAAATGTTAAATTTCATTTTCATCCAATATTTTGTGGAAGAAATTTTTGTAAATCACGATATTTTTTGTAAATTTTGTAGTCTCTTTCATAAACGTCATGTGATTTTGTACAATGAAATTCTAGTATTTAATTTGTCTTCAACGAAACAAATATGTGGGAATAATGTTTGTAAAATACGATTTTTGTAAATATCATGGTCTCTTTTGTAAAATGCATGTGACTTTTGTAAATTTGAGTGGTTGTTAGTAATGTATAATTTGTTGTGCATTCATCAAATTTCATCACCCATTGTAAACTTTGTGTCATTTTTTTGTAAAATCCACGCTCTCATTGTAAAATCTATATGTGGTAAGCAAAATCAAAAGTCCACGAGTAATTTATCAATTGTTCTTTAAAAAATATAACAAGTAAAAAATACATATATAATTGAAAATCAATGAATCAAAATGTAACTTATACTATCAACTACGTAAATTAGTAGATTAGATGAAAAAGATAAACATTTTTTCATATTCAATCCAGCCAAATGAATTTGTAAATCTCAATCCTTTGGCATATAATCTACATTCGATGGAGTTTCATCCAATTTGTTTTTTCTATAATACATCGACTTTTTAGGTGAAAATTTAATCGGTGACACATCTTCTAAGAAAATCATTTTATTGATACTGGCAACCTCAGACAAAATTCAATATGTAAACAAATAATTACATTCTCAATCAAATACCATCTCCATTTAAGTGGTATTTACATTCTCATGTTGCATACTTCAATTTGTAACACTCTAAAAAAGAGAAAAGTGCCTCGAAATCAAACAAATGGTACACATATGCAGTTAATATAGATAAAAACAAAAGATGTATTCCATGTTAAACGAGGTTTAAATAGACTATGGATAATCAAATGCAAAATATTGATACATAAACCCTAGTTACCACCAAATATTTAAGCATAAAAAAGACAACATACCCTGAAAAATGCAACGGAGATGGATCCATTGGAGAGGAGAGATACAATGCCCCTTTGAGGATGTCTAAACAGATTTCGTCCTCCCTTTCCTCAAATTTTGAGTAACGGAGAATCATGATTGTGATGGATGTTATGCTTAGAAATTAAATTTGAGTAACTAATAATAATCATGATAATAGAATATTCAAATTCATCTTTAAAAATGACAAGTTGGAGGGTGTTTCAATGATGTTTGCGATTAATGATCTTGTTTATTGTCATAAATAGATCTAACGACTTATATGTGCGTGCGCTCGCATGAATTTTTCATTGAGCTCTAAGCCCATTATGAACTTTTTCAAGTACGTGATTCATCCATAAAATATACATTCAATGATATAAATTAAAATTACTTTTTGACAATATTAGTTATTTTGGAATCAATATCAGAATAAGAAAGTGATTAGTGCAGATTATTCATTTCCAATTATTCTCCTGCAATCATAATAAGAAATTGGCTATATTTCCCCCAAAAAAACACATTTCATGCCTCCCCGTCTCCACGAAAATTATCTCCAATTGGAATGTAATTTGTGGGGTGGGCATGCGAATGGAAGTCGATAGAAGATGTTATGGAAATCGATAAAAGATGTTGGGTTCAAATGGAGGGATTTTCGATCCACTCTTGTAATTTATAGAAAATTATAATACTAAAAGGAGATAGTTGTAATTTTGATCCCCTTGCTAATAGATAACAAAGTATAAGTAACTTCCATATTTTTCCCTTGATATGCAGAAATGTGTAATAATAAAGAAGGGATTTATAATATTGATTTATTCAGTAGTAAATATTGACACATATCTGTAACTTTTATTTCATTCAGTCGTGTATTATCTATGCATAAATTTGTAATAATAAAGAAGAGAGTCGTAATTTACATTCATTTATCGATAGTAACTAATAATAAAATACCTATAACTTCTGCACTTTTCTTGCATTCTTTATGCAGATAAATGCAATTACAAATAAAAGAATTGCAAATTTGATTCAAGTTGTAAAATATAGAATCTGAGTGGCAACAATGAATATAAAGTGTAATAAATCAGTTGCTATTACTTCCACGTTTGGTCATGTTGCAAACTTGCAATGACAAGTTTTTACATGTCAAATGCTTTGTTGAATACACGCTTATTTGTATTTAATTACAAGTTGGTTAGTACGGTAACATGTGATTTTATGCGTGATTATTTTCGTCTTCTATAGCATCTAAATATTGGTAAATTGTATGTTTATAAATAATATGGTAACTATCTATTATTGTTGTAACCACAATCTATTTTAATGCTCGTTATCAACAATTCTAATGCAGATTCCGATTCCTATTGATTCAACCAACAAAAGGCAATGATTTATCACATAATCGGTTGCACCTGATTATTGTTAATCGTATTTTGAGGACAACTGGAGGAAACCACAACTCCAATCGATCATAGTGAGGCATGCAAATGTATGTTGCAGGTATCACGAATGCTTTGTTGGAATCTGAAAACTTGATGGATATTATAATAACGAATTACACAAATTCAGAACAAATCACATAAAATTGTGATTTCCCTTTTGTTTATGCGAATTAAATAAGATAACAATGTGATTCTCATATTGACAAAGCTAACAAAAAAGGGGTATTAATCAAACACTTAAGAAGATAATACAAGCGATATGATTAATATTCGAAAAAAATATTCGAAATGACGTAAATGTAAACAGAGTATAAAAAATATTACAAATCATCATTTATTCCATGCATTAGTTAATGTATTGAAAACATTTTCGTATTTGTTTTAGAAACAAAGTGCATTAGTGAGATGATGAAAAATAATAATAAATGCACAAGAACGCTGACTATATTACACGACTACCTTTAAAAATGAATGTCAGATCTTCCAAAGGAGAAACTGCTCGACTGCAACTTCTCATGTCTCTCTTTCCCTCTTTGTTAACTTTCTCATGAGAAAACTTTGTTGAGAGATTGACTGCTACTTCCACAAAAAAAGACATGTGAATTCAAGTAGAAAGTGTGTATGGGTTTCTTTTGACGACTACAACCTATTTCACAAACACCATGAGATTTTTTAGATCTACTTATCATAGATTTGAAAATTTCTTTCTTGGTCTCTGCATAATATGCCTCGTGTCAACCAAAAAATTATTTAGTCCCAATATATATTTTGAATTTTATTTGACTACTTCTTTACACACGACCTTAAATAAATTTGACAGTATTGTTTATTCTAAATACATACACATATAAGTCTATCGTTGGCTTAATATTCCAACCATCTTCCACTTGGACTATATGTGCAGATTTTATAATCACACAATCTGAATGAGCTCATGTAACATCCGGATCCGAATGAACTGAAACTCCTGTCAAGAAAAGGATGTTGCAAGCAAGTTTGGATCTCCAAAGTGGAGATATTCAAAGGCACATATCTCTCTTCACTTTACTTTCATTAAAGTCAATGTTGGAGTCGCTAATTCAGTTTTTTTTATGTTGCTATCCATCAGGTATTTTAGCTATCGTTGTATGTTAGATAGAGCCACAAAAACCCTCCAAACTTAGAGGATCAAAGGTACAATCTTTCTCCCTCCTCTTGCTGCTTCCATGCATGACTTAGCCTATAAAATTTTTATTACAGAAGTCTTCTACGTATCTGGGGTTGGGATATAAAAATCTCCTAACTGATATTATCTTATAAGAAAGTATTGGTCATATCAAACTCACAAATAAGCCAACTTTTGGTGTACCTAAACTCCATACTGGTTACTAAAGAAAAGGTTTTGATGTAATCAACTCCATACGTATAAGAGAATTCTTTTACTGAAAGCCCCTTTTAAGCCAATCAACCTTACCATCAAGTTGAGCAAATGTGAGTTCTAATTATACCATGTCTCATTACTTGGGAATGTCATTTTTGGACAGGTATCGCAGTTGACCCTGCGAAAATTGAGATAGTCATGTCTTGAGAGCAACCCAAGAAAATCACTCAGATTCATAGCTCCCTTGGACTAGTGGCCTATTACATATGCTTTCTCGGTAGTTTTTCCTGAGTCATTCTTTTCCTGACATGATTGACATATAAGAGAGATCCTTTCATTTTGAATGATCCATGTAAACAAGCCTTCAGGATACTGAAGGAAAGATTGACAACTGCGAATATACTTGCACTTCCTTCAGACACTCAGAATTATGTTGTATATACAGATGCTTCAAGAGAAGATTTAGGAACAATTATGATGCAACCAGGTCAAGTGATTGTTTATGCATCACGTCAATTGAGGCCACATGAGTGGAATTAACTCATCCATGGCTTGGAGTTGGTGGCGGTTGTCTTCTCTAAAAAAGACGGGCATCACTATCTCTATGAGGTGAATTTTGATATCTTCATAAATCACAAGAGTTTGAATCACATCTATGATCAGAAAGAGCTAAACATGAGACAACATCAGTTGTTTGAACTACTAAAGGATTTTGAATACATGATCTCTTACCATTCTGGTAAAGGAAACGTGGTGGCAGATGCGCTTAGCAGGAAAGCTCACGCACATACGACAAACTAGCTATATACATGAGATATACTCGTAACTTTGACTAATTGACATCCTCATAAGAGTGCGTCCCCATCTACTGTCATACCTCTACAATTCAGCAGTCTTTGGGATTGCATAGTAGAAGGATATAGGACATATCCTTGAATTTGAGACAGATGCATGTGTGCCAACAAGGACAAGCGTGATGATTTTGTGGGGACTAAGTCTATTTTGTGGAAGGTTGGCTGGGTAATTGCGCCCAACAATGAGTAGTTGCGCAGAGATATTCTTGATAAGGCACATAGTTCACGATTGTCTATTCTTCTTGGCAACACAAAGATGTACCGAGATCTAGGTCTACATTCTGGTAGGACAGAATGAAGCGAGATGCAACATGTCATGTTAGCAAGTGCATGATCTATCAGATGGTCAAGGCAGAACATAAGAGACTACCATGGTTATTACAGTCTCTCCCCTTTCTCGAATAAAAGTGGAAGAGTACTTATATGGATTTTATCACAAGATTAGTAAAGACACTAGGTGGTCACGATGCTATTGGGATGTTGTTGACAGATTGGCCAAGTCAGTCTATTTTCATACATATCAACATGACCTACACTCCATCTACTCTGGCTAGATTACATGTGCAAAAAAAAACATTATCAAATTTTATGATATACCACATGAGGTAGTGTCTGATGGAGACTCGAGGCTTATATCTCACTACTGGTACCAACTTATGTCAGCACCACAGACAGAGCTGAAGATGAGTTCTACATATGATACACAATGTGTTATTCAGACACTTGAGGATTTGCTACGTGTATGTACTTTAGAGTAGAAATGATCCTGGAAGGACCACCTGTCATTGATAGAACTCCCGCACAACAACAGTCATTATTCCAGTATTGGTATGGCATCACTCGAAGCCCTATACGGGCGGAGATGTCTCGCACCTCTCAATTGGCGTAAGGTAGGTGAACATACTTTTTACTCTGTAGATCTCTTTGGGAAGGGACTACGAGAACTGTTGATCGATCTTGCAAGGGGAAGGCTTCTGATGACTCAGAGCTGCTAGAAGAGCTATGCAGACCGTCAGAAAAGAAATTTGGAGTTTCATGTAATCCGATCCTCTTCTCTTAATCGATTCAAATTGTAACTTATCAATATTTAACTTAATCCTTCATATTGATAAAAATTCCTGAAAACACAAGGAGATTGAGTGTTTCTACGAGTAATATGTAAACGAGTATTCCAGATCCGCGGGAACGGGCCTCAGAACTCAGCCTTTCTATTGAAACATTAATATATATCCACAAATCCTGTCTAACAGTTGTATTAATCATATGATCAAAAAGGTCACACCACATAATAACTTTAATGGTATTTCAATACCATCAACTATACTCAAACGCGTGATAAAAGTTCACAGCCAAATTCCATGGTTGGATGCCTTAAATTGTTGTGAATTCTGCTGCCATGATGGAAGCGACTATAAGAGATTGCTTAGTATTCTTCCAAGAAATAGCAACCTCAGCAAGTACATAGATGTGGCCTAATGCGAGCTTCATGCTATCTTGACATCCATCAAAATCGTAGTCATTATAACCAATCATCTCAAGTTGGCCCGACTTCCTACATGTGATCATGCATTCTTTAGTTATTTGCATATATTTCATGACTCATTTAGCTTCTTTCCAATGGTCCACTCCTAGATTTCTCAAATATATGTCGAACATCCCTTTAATATATACCAAGTATGATCGAGTAGAAACTTGCACATATGTGATACACAAGGAATTCTTTGCATCCATTTTCTCAAAAAACATTCTCAAGGCACTGTTTGAGATGCACTTGTCTCCCTTAACTACAAGGGTATCATATGATTTACAACCTCGCATGATATCTTTTAAGAACTTTTCAATGTATATCTTTTATGGTAAGCCAATGATATGCTAAGAACGATCTCGCTATATCTCACTACCCATATAAAAGAAGTATCATCAATATTTTTCATATCAAATTTCTTTGAGAAATTTCTTGGTACTATGTAATAGGTTCATATCATCACTAGCAAGTGAGATGTCATCAACATACAATATCGAGAGATATGTTTATTCCCGCATAACTTATGATATATACATCCATCATTAAAATTCATCTCAAAATCAAAAAAGATGGTTGCATAATGAATTTTGAGATGTCATTGTCATAAGGCCTATTTGAGTTTGTAGATATATTTTTTGAGATTGCAAATCATATTCTTAGGTCTCCCGACACCAAACTTTCTGGTTGCACTATATAACTGGTTTATCAATATCATCGACGATGAACACGATTTTTACATCCATCTGATGCCATTGCAGATTAAAGAATGCAATTACTGCCATTATATGTCTGGAAGAGTCTTTTGAAGAAATTAGAGAGAAAGTCTTCGTATAGTCAACACCTTTCTTTCGTGTAAATCCTTTTTACAACAAAGCGGACTTTTTATCTTTCCACGTTACCTTTTGAATCCCTCTTAATTTTAAATATACATTTTCAACAAATGGGGTTCACACCTTATGGTAGTGGGAAGATCCACACATTGTTATCCTTCATGATGTTATTTCCTCGTTCTTGGATCTATCCACTTTAGAAAATTTACACTTCCCATGGCTTGATGAATGTTGATTGGATCATCTTCCACCACTCTAATGTATGCATCCTGTTCTTGAAGAAATACAATGTATTCACATGGTATTGCACTTCTTCTCTATTGCTAGTGGATGTTCTTAATAGTAAAGACTCTTGAGGTGTTGATATTTTTTCCTCTATAATTTCACGTTGGGTTGATTCTTTAACGTTATATTGAATATTTATGGCATCGGAGATGATATAAATGTGATCCATGTCAAGTCCGACACCTACAGGAATACCATACACATTCCTCTTCAAAGATAGAGTATTTACCTTTATCTCCCTTCGCAAATTCAACATCCAAAAAAATATATCATCACCGAACTCAAAAGCTGACTTAGTTATGGGATCCTAAAATTCGTATCCCCTTGATATTTCAAAGTATTCAATAACATAGCAACTAATTATTCATGCATCATTTTTTTCACTAAGTTTGTAAGGTCTTGCCTAAACTGAATATCCCCAAACATTAACGTGATTTAGATCAGGCTTTCTGCCCATCCAAAGTTCATACCATGTTTTATTAGTTACCCTAGTTGGAACTTTTGTTCATGATGTATGTTGCTGTCTTAAGTACTTCTCCCCGAAGAGATTCTCACAAGGTAGAGTGACAAATTATACCCCTCACAATATCTTTAATTGCCATGTTTCGTCTTTAGCTACACCACTCATGGTCGGTGACCCCGACATGGTGTATTGTGGGACGATACTGCATTCTTCGAAGTATCTCGTAAAAGGTCCTACATATTGTTCCCCTAAAGCTCCATATATATCATAGTATTCAGCATCATGGTAGGCTCTCACTTCGTTATTGAGGGAAACTAATCCTAGCAACTTCTTAGGCTTAAATCTGATTGGATCCGTTGACAACCATCCAGAATAGTTAGATCCAAGTTGTCAAGTATTGATTCCCGCTAGTTATAACACACACCCACATATTTCATAAATTTTAGATGTGAGCTTTTGTTTGGGAGCTGGAGAGTTACAACTTTTAGATTCATGCATACAATTTTCAATTTTATCTTCAATTTTGTTTTGCAAAATTAAGAAAAAATGGCACAACTATGCACCGACCACTAGTCAGGGGCTTCGTTTTTTTAATATGAAAGAGAGTATTATTCAACTTTATGTGTCTGACATCGGCTTAGAAGGGTGGAGGAAACTCATGAAAATATATTTTTGAAATTATGAAATAAAATAGTTTTTTACACTTATGCCCCTTTCAAGACCTTGCAATTACAAATATACCCCTTACTTTTTATAATAACCCTTGTACCTCCATATTCTTTCAAAGTTACAGTTCTGCCCTTTTTTAATTACATTTATGTCCTTGTTTTTCTTTACGAAAGGATAAGATTACTAATTTTGTAAGAATACATGATCACAAGTCTTATTGCAAACAAATGGTAAATGCACTTGCATAATCTTAGAGAGGTACAAGTATAAAGAACTCCAAAATTTAAGATTGGACCCATTCTTTATCACATTTAAAAAATGAGGCCTTTAGTTTGAGGCTGATGCATTATTGGGATTTTTTCGTAATTTACCTTAAAAATGGAAATTGTAATTATTTAACCAACTCATCTACAAAGTTGTGGGTTGAATCGGGCCAGATTATTTCGGATTATTCTACTATCCTTTCTTTCCTTTCCAACTCATCCATTATAGGGATCAAATTAGAGTACTTTCATAAGATATGTTATTTTGGTAAAAATACAAAAAAAAATCTAAGGTAAATTATAATTTGAGTCCCCATCTATGGATCCGATCTCAGATTGAGTCCCATGACCATTTAAGAAATGGAAATTTTGGAGTTCATGACGAATATGCCCTTTACGTTCCAACTTTTAAACAAGAGTATACTCGTCATTAGCCACTAAAGGTTCCTTACATTAATGGCCCTGAGACCCGAATCGTTACAATTTAAAGATTGGAACTCATTCTGGGATCGGACCCATAGATATGAACCCAAATTATAATTTACCCAAAAATCTATACACAGTCTCAACGTCGTAGACGGATTTCAAAAAGTAAAGCTATGTATTTGATCTTCGTTACACTACATAATGGTACTAAATCTAAGCTTAAACCACATTAGCTCAAAATCACATTGAAATAAATCTCAAAGATTGGATCTCATATTGTAACTTTTTAAGTTAAAGTGTTACATTGAAAGTGGGTATAAAGTTCAGAGGTTTTCCAAATATTCTCAAACATACTTTTCTTTCCGAGGAGGGGTGCGGGTGCAAAAAAAAGACTAGGGGAGTGAGAGATGGGTACGTGGTGGGCCCCGGGGAGGCCGCATTGACTGGTTCCCCCAAGATGGAGGAGCGGAGGGCCACCCATCTCTTATTTTAACCGCGAAGGACCATAATTTCTCACACCCTCTCCTCCGTTTGTCGCCCTCGACCAATCCATCGTCGCCTACAGCTCTGTCTCTAGGGCTCTCACAGGTGATCTCCCAATCTCTTGCTGCATTGTTCGATGATCTTAGATGTTCTCGTTAGCGATTCCGAGGGACTGGGATTGACATTTGCGCCGATCGTTCTAAGATCGTTTCCTATGTGTATATGAAAGTTGTCTTTTTTGTTTTGTTTTTACCTACACATTTGATTTCGCTGAGGGATCGGTCTATCATCTATCAACATTTACAGAGAAGTTGATTTTTTGTGGTTTTGATGATGGTGGGAGTCTTCGAGATTATTTGGCGAGATGTATGGTTGTGCTATAATTGAAAGAAAGGGAGGGGTTCGAGTGCGAGAAATATCGAACTTTTTCTGTTTGGATGAACCGTGGAAAGGAAACCACTAGCTGGTCTATATGATTGAACAAAATTATGTTTATTGGTAAAAGCAATTTTTTATTGGTAAATGCATTGTATATAGACTCCCCCCCCTTTTCTTACATTTCCAACGACACGAATATATTATGTTTCCTTTTGTTTCTCCCCACTTTATATAAACAAGTATTTTAGCCTCCACTCCTCCCATTTCTTTGGAGTCCTTTCTCTTTCTCCCCCTTCAAAACATGGATTAAACTCACTGCAGTCATGGTGAGACTTCTTATGAAAAATAACGAGTAGCCAGAGCCTTGTAAGAGGGGGCAAGATATACCAAAGAAGTGTTGGAAGGAGAATATTCAGAAGCATATGACTTTTTTTGGATCTAAGCTCGGATATGAGCCGAGTTAGATTTCTTTGGAAACAAAGAATCCATGTAGCCAACCCCAGTTAACGAGGGAAAAGGCTGGCTGGTTGTTGTTGTAGAAAGATCAATGATTGGCATTGAGTTACAAAAATTAGAACCCAATTCTCGATAATCAGACGTATAGTCTCATATAAAATGACATCCATACCTTTTAAAAAAACTATGATCCAGTCAAACCTTATATACGTATCAAATTTCACGATTAAATTTTTTCTTGAAATCCTGCTTCTTTGTTATTTTTTTGTAGTCACCGCTCTTGAATTCCAGCCACTGTGTTCCTGCCATATTTCTCTACACTCTCTATATTTTGTAGCGTTAGCCTGTCATGCCTGGTGCGGAAGGAATGTGCGATCATACATTCTTGATAGTGAAACTGTGAAAGTCAAGGAACAATTATGTTTCTCTCGTTCCGGCTTCCAACTTTATCACACAACTCTTAGTTGCTCCTGTGAGATGATGATTCCATGGGGGAAAGTGCAGAGATATGCAATGTTTGTTTTTAGATTTGAATTGTGTAGCTCAGCAGCTATATGGAAATTACTCAACCTGGATCATCAGTTACTAGGATACTCTACTCTACACTTAAAGATTTTGGAATTCCAGTTGCCTAGAGATGCTTCATCCACATTTACCCTCAAATCTTACAGTCAACTTTAACTGTGCTTGACACCATCAACCTGCAGAAGGCCTTGGTTTGTAATTACTTCAATGTTTTTTGGTGATGGCGACGTAAAAGTGAACCAGACAAAGAGGGTTAGTTATATCCAGTTGGAGCAACAAAAGACATCTTGCTTCTTGAATCTGTTGAGGAGTTCATCCTTACCTCTGGACAGAAAAGTATTGAATGCAAACCTTTTTTGAAGCAGATTTCTGACTCATTGGCAACATATGCCACTAGGACTCCTTAACTTTCTATGATTTATTGAGAATACAAAGTCCCAGGCGATATTTTTTTTTCACATAATGATAATTTTAAATTTGTGCTAATGTTCATTTGAAGAGACTTGGACTAGGAGCAACAACACCTGGAATAGGAGGAGGTGGTACATTTTGAAATGTAGTGGAAAGGGAATGAGAACTTCAGAAGTATGTTTGACTGAAAAATCTGCATAAATTGTGCCATTCAGAAATGTGTTATGGGCAGGATTTGGATTTCCTTCTTTTACTGTTGGCCCTACTCTTAGAAGCCATTTGTCATTTTGGAATAGAATTATGTCGAAATTTGATAAACTATATAATGGAAATGGGGAACTATTGAAAGGAGCTTATCTTTTTTTATATGTTTGGTTTAATACATGAATATACTCTTTATCATCTGTCTATGTTTGATTTATTTGTGTATGTGGTACTAATTCTAAATTTCCAATAGTCGGATTTGGTACAAGTTATTTATTCTCAAATTGAAATTGAGATTTATCTAGTTGTAATATAAATATTCGAAAGCTAATGCAGAACTTTACAACGCCGCCATATGTGTATTACATCTCCTTGTTATCTTGGAAGATTTTTTTAGCATTTGTCCCATATAAATATCAAATGTTTATGAAGTAAAATTTGGTTATTAAACTAACTATGTTGTCAGCATCTTCAAATGATTACATTTCTCTTTCCTTCATGCGTAAATACTATTGGAGGAGAGGGTATTGGATTCTCTGCCTAATGAGGATGGTGTCGTTGCTCTGCTCGTGTATTAATGCATGGTGCCGAGTCATCTGAATGATGACACAACCTTGAACCCAACAATGAATATTTTCCTTTCAGTCATTCGCCACATCACAAATTCACATCCAATGGTTCTTGGTGCTACAACAAAGTAGTTGGTGGTGATGTGATTGTAATCATTTGCGATGTGATGAGTAGGAAAATTGGGGAGGGGAGAATGCAAACTGATATGGATACATCTGTAACTGACCCATGAGGGTATCCATCTTATATAAGTTTTTGACATCTGTATATGTTTTAATATGGATATTAGGGTGGAGCCTTGGGCCGGGATTACCTGAACCTGCCCTGACTTGACCCGCAAAAGCCCAGACTCGACCCAAACTCGATTTACAAATGGATCGGGCTTGGGCCCTCATATTTCAAAAATATCATGCTCGGGCCGGGTCAGGCCCGAACCCGAAGTACAAATGGGCCAGGCCCGGACCCTCATATTTCAAAATATCATATTAGAATCAAAGTAGGGGACATGGATTTATAGTTACAATACATTTAATATTTGCTTCATCCATGAATAGTAATATTATATCGTAACAATACATCCAATATTCATGTGTTATGGATGAATTATATCTATAACAATAAATTGGAATCAAAGTGCAACTTCATGGAGTCAAAATGGGTGCGGGCTGAGCCCAGCCCGAACCCGAGCCTGATCCCACGGATCTTGGATCGGGCTTGGGTCCTCGGTTTGCTAAAAACAGCAGGCCTCGACCTTGCCCAAGGCCCGTGGAAAATTGACGGGCTCGGGCCGGGCTTTCCCGAGTTGAGCCCAATGCTCCACCTTAATGGATATGGATACATATATGTTGATATATGTATCTTTATTAATTATAAATTTTAATATGTGAAGATAATTATAGATTTATTCACAACTATATGAAACAAAATGTTATATCTTCTTTCACCATATTTAATAAAATAACTATCTTATAAATACATTTAACATACTTGTTTTATTTAGGTCATTTCATGCATGTATATTTAAATATCTATGAAATATTTTTGTTATTATCCATTTTCGATCCGCATCAATTATGCTCGTCATTATTTATATATGCATCTACATTCATATTTTAAAATAGATTAGGATATGGACCCAAGATATATTTGAATGGAGGCGAAGAATCCATGTACCCGACCCTACTTAATTGTGGGAAATGGCTTTGTTGTTGTTGTTGATTAGGATATGGAAACACATATAACCATGTCCAATCATTTGTTGCATCCCTATGTGAGGATCATTATTGCTATGTGGAGGAATTAATGAAAGTCAAAGAGAAGTATATCGTATGGCATGAACATTAGAGTAAATGTTGTAACAAGTGGAATCCCAATTCAGAGGGTGTCCCTATGAGTGGGAATTAGGATTTCCATTGTAATCATTAGTCCTATCTTTTTTATGGGAATAGCTCATTCATTAAAACCACGAAGAACATACAAGATTAAGCTCCAATTCAAGGGAATACAAAGAGATCTCGATTGGGGGTGCATATTGCAAATGGTGGGAAATTAAGAAAGGAGAAATGAACATGAATAAAGATAACTACTTAGGAGAAAATTTTGGGTTGTTGCAAGGATTGAACTACCTTAGCAAATGGTGAATGTTCCCTCGAGAAATCACTCTTAAGGGACGAATTGATAAATCGACCGAAAAGAAATAAAAATTGGCACCATCAAGCATCCTTTACATCCAAGCTCTAACGCTTAACTCGAGTCATGATGGACTTGGTCGACATGCTCAAAAGAACCACATCTCCCAATGGAGAAGGATCAGGATAGTTCCTCTGTAATGAAGGTCGGAAACTGGAGCTCTTCCAACGAGTTTCATTGAGGGTGCCATAAGAAGAGTTGGGAGAGACAACGACCCAAGGAGATGAGAGAATTGGAGAGCATTGTATGCTGTGGAAACCATGGAAGGTGAAGCTAGGCTCTGAGAGGTGGTGGATGTGGCAATGACTTATGGAGAATGTGGATGTGGTGGCAACATTAACACGATGAGATGGTGAATGCGATGGCAGTGTCAACCCAACGACGAAATGTTGACATTGTAGATGGAGGCAAAATGCTGATGTTTGGCGAAGGCAGGCGGCGTTGGCTCAAAGGTGGTGGAAGATAGATGCGTGGTTGCACCTTAGGGAGGTGAACGATCGACATGGGGAAGGGGATACCAAAGCTTGGCGATGAGGCCCTTGGGGAGTGGGTGGGAAAGGCTAGGGGCTCAGACGATTGTCAACCGGCGATCAACTGGATCTTCTGATGGCGGGAGGCCTAAGGGATCCCTCGAAAGGCGGTAGGGAGGAAGAAGTTGCCCAGGGCTCTTGTGGTTGTCAAGGGGTGATCAACTAGAGCCCCGTATCGCGGGAGGCCTAAAGTTTCCCTCGAACGACAGTAGGGAGGAAACCATAGTCCTGAGCTTATGTGAGGGAGGTGTGGGCAGGAACAAGTTTTGGATTACGTTTTTCCTATCTTACTATGATGCAATCATGCAACAAACATAAGAATTTCCCTCTCCAATCGTGTGTAACGAACGGGCAATATGGTAATTTTTCTTGAATCAACTTTGATAAGAAAAGCTATTCTATCCATTAGAAATCTAATTGAAATGATTCATGCACAACCAGCGTGAAAATGGATGAGTAGAGTATAACCCCCATCTACATCTTTTTACACGAGCTTCTCTCTTATTACAAGAAAATACTTTCAGTATTTCTCCAGGGAAAACTTCCCTAATGATAATGATTTGTCTTTGCTGGTGATCGTCTTCTCTCTACTTAGATCCTATTGCAGTCATCATGGTCTGCTTCATTTTTATTTGATAATAATTAAAGCAAAATTTTGAGTAAAGTTTCTTATAAAATGAGTCTGATTTGTCTGGAAGATGGGAAGTAGCTAACAACAAAACCATTAGATACATGGTCATGGCGTGGCTTGATGATTTGATAATTCATCTTATCATTTGTCATTTAATCCCCTGCTTATTCTTTTTTTTAGTTGAACTATCTATCATTGGTCAGATTATTGTTGAATCATCCGTCATTATTCATTGTCTTCCTTATTTTTTTTTCAATTGTGTATGTAGATTATGATTTATTTTTTCAATTTCTATATTAATTGTGACATTTCCAAAATAATTGCAACTCGTTTATATGGGCAATCTAGATAGTTGAGAAAGCTTTGAATTTCTTCATTTATATATCAAAATTAAATGCATGTTTATTTGCTGGGAACTTGTCTTTTATAGTTATTGCCAGGTTTCATCTGGTGACTTTTGTTGATATTGAAAAGGTAGAAAATGGCCGATGGGGAGGATGTCCAGCCACTAGTTTGTGACAATGGAACTGGGATGGTTAAGGTTTGCTCTCTTACTTCGTTATTTGCATATATATCATTGTGGAGTACCCGGTAACCTTAAAACAACGTATAGAGATAAGCAAATCAACACAAATTAGATGTCTTTGATTTAATGCGTTTGTAGTGGTAGATAACCATCCAATTCACAGGAGAAACATCTTTAAAGTTGTATGCTTCCCTTCTTTCTTCTCACTAAAAAATGTACTACACGGTCCTATAGGTAGGCCCCACAAAATCTTAAACAAATTTCTAACATTTTTTTTGAAACAAGAGGGGGTAAAACACGCATAGGTGCCCGCCCAAGGATTTGAACCCTGCTCTTTTGGGTGATAGACACACTGCACTATCATTGGACCATTAAGTGGGTTCAACAAATTTCTAACATGTCATGTGGAACTAAACAGATGTCAACAGATTGCATATCGCACGCTAAATGGATCCCGGAAGGAAGGGGTCCAATTTTCCAACAAATAAATACTCACCTTTCAACACTCCTTGAACTGAGCATGTAATGCCCGGTTGCAACAAGCACGCACTCACTTACACAACATGTAGTAATGCAAATTATCTTGTCTCAGATGTTCTCCTACAGTAAATGATGCCAACAATGCTTCTTAGGTCATGTTGGGAGTTGGTCAATTGAAGGCTGAGACAATGATACATGGAGCATTGAATAGAAATATGGTTCCTATCCCTCTTACAAAAATAGGGTTCTTATTCTCAATAGGAGTCACCAAAAATGACCAATGACACTGAAGGCGGGAGCAGCTGCAAGAAGCGCAATCTTCACACCAGGTGGGCTATCCATCTCCCTCAATGGCCCTTTACCATATGATTGAGCTTCGCTCATATAGAGATGTCTCAACAACCCCACATTTTGTCACATACAGACCTCAATGTGTCATAAGAACAACAATCAGAAAGCCCTCTACATAGAGATCTGAAACAATGGTAGAGTCACAATCCGAATGCTCTACTAAAATAAACCCTGTTTGTCTCACCTTTGTCAGTATTAGGAATCCGTTTGACAAAGTTGGGAGAAGAAACTTTGAGACGACAAATCCAATTTTACTTTTGCATTCCTCTAATAAATTTCTCCTTGTTTGTCCCACCTTTGTCAGTATCAGGAATCTATTTGACAAAGTTGGGAGAAGAAACAAAGAGATGACAAAATTATTTCTAATTTTTATTTATTTATTTTAATTTCTCCATATCAAAGTGGCACAGTGGAAGGGAGGTGAGCCGTGACCCATAGCTCTCAAGACTGGAACATGGGCTACCATGTAAAAAAAATATCAAAGAGATTAGCACACTAACATAGATCACAAGACCATGTATTAAGTGGTTCAATGATGGCAAAATGCCATCCTACTCCATGAGAGAAGCTGCCTCCATGCATTTTTTTTCTTCCAAGTATAACATGTATTACATGGACCGATAAATAGCTTCAGTCGCTCTTGACAAACTCCCAGCATGTGATAGGTGATGAAACATGACTATGCAACATATCACAGACTAGATGGCTCTTTGAAGATATAATTGTTTTGGCAATTAATTGTACTACCCAGAGCTAAGAATGTTGCAATCTTGAATCTCGATAGATAACTTGTGCTATTACCCTTTCAGGCTGGTTTTGCTGGAGATGATGCTCCGCGAGCTGTGTTCCCAAGCATAGTTGGTCGTCCTCGTCATACGGGTGTGATGGTTGGTATGGGTCAGAAAGATGCTTACGTTGGGGATGAGGCACAGTCAAAACGTGGTATATTGACTTTGAAATACCCGATCGAGCATGGTATTGTTAGCAACTGGGATGACATGGAAAAGATTTGGCACCATACATTTTACAATGAATTGCGTGTTGCCCCAGAAGAGCATCCAGTACTTCTTACCGAGGCTCCCCTCAATCCCAAGGCTAATCGTGAAAAGATGACCCAAATCATGTTCGAAACCTTCAACGCTCCTGCAATGTATGTTGCTATTCAGGCTGTTCTATCTCTTTATGCCAGTGGTCGCACAACCGGTAAGCAGCTTGCTAATTAGCATTAGTATCTATTTTATGAAGCAAATGACTACTGGCTATGGCATTATTATATTCTAGGATATGCAAAATTTGCGATATATTCTATCACCTTAATACTTAAAAAGACCTTAATCCCTTTTTTCTTTATCATACCCAGTTAATTTTGAATTCTTCTGTCACCGGTGAGCTCTTCAATGCACGATTACCTTCTGCTACCAAGTCAACCCTTGCTCCCTCATATATTATTTTCTTACAATACACATTGAAGGACTTCACTTAGCTTGTTTTCTCCATTACAATCTCTTCAATATGCTTGTTTTGCCATTTAAAACTTACTCTTCATAATGTGAAAATAGCAAAGTCGTGTGTGGGGTTGGGTTTTCATCTGGTAAGGCTTTTAGTAGAAGCGGAGTAGCGAGGAAATCTATATTAAGCATGGAGCCTTGTGGGTTTAGGAATGAAAAAGTGGAGCGTAAATGCTATAAGTGAGGTGAATGCCTTAGGGAAAAAGAAGAAGCAAGCTTCCCTTAAGCACAAGATACACAAAATTCGTTCGTTTAGCATTCATGGTAGAAGGCGGGGTCATTGACAAATATTTCTGAAATCTGCAACCTCGGATTTTTGGAAAAGCAGCTTAAACAGCTGCTCATCAAAAGGAAAGGTAATCAAATGTTCAAAGGACCTTTTTTCAAACAGTCTATGGCATGCACATAGAAATTCCCTCCCTTCTTTTTTAGTTTGCAGTAATAAAGTATAAAATTGTCTTGCACAATTGAGGGTTCGTGTTTTGGATTTCCAACCGTCCTTGATATCATCTTTTGAGTGACTAGCTTTTGGCTGAAACTGAAAGAATGGCTTCTAACATCCTCATTTAGAACATCCTTTAATGGACGTCTTCTGGCTAATGTAAACTGGTGACATTTCTAAGGAGAGGAAAAACTTGTTTGACAAACCTTGTTCACTTCTTCCATCTTATTCCAAAGTTCGCTGACAGTTCAAATGGGACCGAGGGAGAAAAAACCCCTTACCAGTGTTTGAGAATATATGTGATAGCTCAAGCAAGTTCATTTCATTGTACTACATGCTATTTAAGCACTTCTAGCAGAAAGTACACATTTTTTTCCGAGTTGTTATCATGAGTGCGAGGTGGAAAAAAATTTAGTAGTTTTTTTCTAGTAGGTGGTTAAGGGCATTATGCTTTGAAATGACAAGGAATAGGCGATAGTGTCATTTTTTTAGAAAAAAACCCTCTTCCCCTTTCTATTTTTTGCGTGGGAGTATCTGACGTCTCGAAATGTGGAACAATGTGAAATCAAGTCCCTTCTTCTGGAAAGCGTGGCAAAGTCAAGAAAGGTTTATTCCTCCAACTGTGATAAACATATTCTTATTTAATTGAAGGATTTTTCTATTTCCATCAAGGAATGAGTTTTGGAGAATTGAAATGCATTTAAGAAGAGGGTAATGATTATATGAATCAGGGATGCTCAGTAAGAATCCACCCATAAACATGCATACAAATAGGGTTATTGGTGCACCATACTAGGAAAGATACTGTAACTAGCAAAGCTGATGCATAGTAATCGAGCAAAAATGATGGGAATTCATTCAAATCTGTGAATGGATTATAAAATAAATAGGTGAAATGGTCTATCTTTTGTATTGGAGCCTTGCAGGGTTGGGCAGGGTTGACCCAACCCTGGTTACTATTCACAAGGGTACTTCCTCCTCACAGATTACTATTCACCCAGCCCAACCCAGCCCAACCCAACCCTGCCCAACCCTGCAACCAAACAGAAAGTTTCAAATGGGAGGGCAGTGAACATTGGGATGATACTTGGAAATATGGTCCGAATAAGCTCGATAGTAGTTCCAAAGACCCCAGCTGACTTTGGCACAAGACCCCAGCTGACTTTGGGCGCCGTTCAGAAAGTTTGTTTGATAATCACCTCCTGCCCACTTTCGATCCTTATTTCCGTCATCGAGACCTTGCTATCGATGCCCCAATCTGAACGGCACTCTCTCCACCAAGGGGTGTGGTCCAGCTCTGAAAATCGCAACCTACTCCAAAAGGGAAGTCGATCACCAGGGTTCAGTCCACTCTCTTCGCTTTTCCCTGGCTTATAAGGTGTGATAGCATTAATTGGAGTATTGCAGATTAACTCTAGTACGGATTTTATAAAGGATTGCTACCCTGGATTTCAATATATACTTACAAAGATAACCTGCTTGCTTCTTTATTCTTGACGTATTGTTGTACAAGTGAGTGAAGTATTTCACTTTTGCAGGTATTGTCTTGGACTCGGGAGATGGTGTCAGCCACACAGTTCCAATTTATGAAGGATATGCACTCCCGCATGCTATACTCCGCCTTGACCTTGCTGGCCGTGACCTTACCGATTACCTGATGAAGATCCTGACAGAACGTGGCTACTCTTTCACAACCACAGCTGAGCGGGAAATTGTAAGAGACATGAAGGAGAAGCTGTCATACATTGCTCTGGACTACGAGCAGGAGCTGGAGACTTCCAAGACCAGCTCCTCTGTGGAGAAGAGCTACGAACTGCCTGATGGTCAGGTCATTACCATTGGCGCCGAGCGCTTCCGCTGTCCAGAGGTTCTCTTCCAGCCATCACTGATCGGGATGGAAGCTGCAGGCATCCACGAGACCACTTACAATTCCATCATGAAGTGCGACGTCGACATAAGGAAGGACCTGTACGGAAACATAGTTCTTAGTGGAGGGACCACCATGTTCCCAGGTATCGCCGACAGAATGAGCAAGGAAATCACTGCTCTCGCACCAAGCAGCATGAAGATCAAGGTGGTTGCGCCGCCAGAGAGGAAGTACAGCGTTTGGATCGGAGGCTCGATCTTGGCATCTCTCAGCACATTCCAACAGGTAAACCAAACTGGATGTGTGATTCTTTTAACAACAAGGACAGTTATCACATTTCATCAGCTTACTTGCCCAAGCCGTTTTACAATTGCAGATGTGGATAGCCAAGGCTGAGTACGACGAGTCAGGGCCATCGATCGTGCACAGAAAATGCTTCTAATCGGTTGCGAGCGCGGAAGGAGAAGGGAGCGGTGGGATGATGATTCAGTTTCTTGTTACTTTTGCTTTTTTGGCACTTTGTTGAATATTTCACGGCCTTTTTTGCGTATTTATTCTTTGACATAGATTTGGAGCGCATGTGCTGCAATCTTCTCTCAGCTCTGTATTTCAAACAGTGTAATTCCATGAGGCAAACCGTTATTTACCGTTATTTTCAGCATTAATGCACCGGATCCCATCAATATAAAAAATTAAGAGATCTTCAGTTGGGTCAGGCCTTTGTGTTGTGGATCACTTTACATTGTAACACACCAACTCCATATATAATCCCACATTAGAAATTCACGAAGTGTGAGAGTGGATTATAGGAGTGAAGGATTATTACTTGATAATTTAGGTTTAAGCATTTTGGTCGGATGACTGTCAACCGAACCTAATAAATTACCAGTGTTAATTTTTTTTGGAATGGCTGAGAATTTTCCATGGCCAAAGATCCGGGTAATTGATGTAAATTGTGGATTTCCTTTTCTGTTTCCAATAAGCTGTCTGCTGTTTACCAATGTGTTCTATATCAATAACTTACTGTTTATTTCTAAAAATTGAAGAACCGGTCAACCGGGGATTTAGTCCTCGCATTAAAAAATCAATAAACACTGTGGAGAAAAAACTGTTTATCTATAATTTGTCTTAGGTTTCAATTTATCTTAGGTTTTAGGTTGCAATGATTATAAAAAAATTAAATATCTATAATTTGTACACGGAGAGATATCGATGCACTCAACCTATTCCCGTTTAATGTTTTGATAGAGACTTCGTTTTGACCATGTTTTATTGTGGCAACTTCTAGGAATGGATTTCTGGAAAAACTTACTTTGGGTTGGTATTGGACGTAGACATGATTAAGTGAGGTTTTTTTAGTTGTGCCTCTCCTACTCTCTAAAATATCGAAAATGTTAGTTATGTCCCTCCTTTTTTTCTCAATATCACTTGTGTTCCTATCTTTTTGGGCGTCCATTCCCTTCGGAGACGGGAGTTATCTCAGGGGTGTAGGTGTAATTGAAAAGAAAAACGAGGGGCACACGTGAAATTTTCTATTGCAAAAGAAGAAGGGCATCACTGATATTGCAATATCTAGAAGTAGCACTAACTAAAAAAACCCAATTAAGTAATTGGGAGAGAGAGAGACACCAACATGTGATGCGACTTAATTCTTATTTATTTACATTAACCAAATAGGAAGTGTAAATTGGGAGGTCAATTACACGAAGGACATTTCGTCGCATCTCAACTTGTCGTACACCTATCGACGGCTAAGATTCATCTAAATATAAAATTGTGGATTTTGTTTATAACACCATGCTCACATGCAGATATCATCCATTAATACAAAGACAAATGAATTTTTTTTATCTCAAGATAAGATCCATTATATTTCAATATACGATATCTTTACCTATTATCCCTCAAACCAACTTGACAAGAATAAGAGTTGATCCTCATCATATTTGTTATCCCTTCTTCTCATTTGCATGGGGAATTTTCCTTGTCATCACCTCACAATCACTCATATGTCTCGAGAAATCAACTGACTTGTTCTCGAGGCAGACGTTTTGATAATTGTGAATCTCGACATATGTCTCTAGTATAGTGGTAATCCATCTCTATATGCTTGGTCCGTTCATGGAGTGCATGATTATTGGCAATAAAAAGAGCAGCTTGGTTGTTGCATAGAAGCTACATGGGAAGAGGTACCTCAATTGCAAGATCAGTCAAGACCAATCTAACCCACATCATCTATGTGCTCCCATGAGACATGGCTCTGTACTCAGACTCTACACTGGATCTAGCAACCACTGTCTGATTCTTGCTTTTTCCATGACACAAGTGAGATCCCAACAAAAATAACAAGCCGGAAGTAGACTTTCTATCTCTAGGGCATCCTGTACAATCTATATCTACACACAATGTCACCTCAAGAGAAGTACCTCTGTTAAACATGAGACCAACACCCGGTGATATCTTCAAATATCTCATATTCATATGGACAACATCCATATGAATCTTCCTAGGTTGATTCGTGAATTGGCTCACCTTGCTTACAGCAAAGGATATGCTTGGCCTGATGATAGTAGCATAGAGGAGCTTCCCAACAAGTTCCATGTATCTCCTCTTGTCTACCTTCTTAGTGTCATCATCATATAATCTCGTGCTCGGATCCATAGGGGTAACAGCAGGCTTGCACCCTGTCATCCCTATCTAAAGAGGAAGATCAGTCACGAACTTCCTCTTGGTCATCACAAGACCATATTGGTTCATGGCAAACTCTAATACAAGGAAGTAACGAAGACTACCAAGATCCTTAGTCACAAACTGCTGACCTGGGAACTCCTTGGCAACCTGAAGCCTAAATGCCCTGCTCATCATCACCTGTGATAATAATAACATCTACATAAACCAGAATGGCAAATGTACATCTATGTATCCTCTGAGAAAAAAACAAATGATCTGAGAAGATTATGGACTATATACAAGGGATTGAAGGGGATGTCGTGGATCGGGATGATTAAAGAAGCGTCTGGTTAAAGATCATCTCGGATCCGAGCGATATGAATCTCAGGAAAAATGGGAGAAGACGTGTGTCTTCTTGGAAACTTTGGGAGGTAAACCCCGGGGGGGAAGGGGTTAACACCCAATCCGAACGGCACCTTAAAGTCCGTATTTGCTCATTATATTTCTTAAAAATCTCGTGGGAAATGAATGAATCGAATCTTGACACAAACTTAGACACAAATTTACTATATATGTGTATGAGTTAAATGAATATGCTTATATATGCATGAATTTATGCATAGATGCTTGTATGGATGGAAACTGTGAAGTTGTTACTACTCATTAGCCCATATACACACACACACATACATACAGAGGAAAGGGAGCCTACTTTGTGAAGTAGGTAACTTACCTACTTCACATTTCATTTTTTTGCAAATTTTTTATTTTTTTTAAAATACCACCATGGATTTTCATAATTATATCCCTCTAACATGTCATTCAAATTTTGCCAGAAATGGAGACTCCTACGGCCTCCACCCAGACAGTCATTTTTTAACGGTTATAGATTTGCTGTATTTTTCATGTCCTGGATAGAGGTTGTAGGAGTCTCTGTTTCTGACGAAATTTGAATGACTTATTAGAGGGATATATTTATGAAAATCCATGGTGGCATTTTTCAAAAAAAGAAACAAATTTGCGAAAAATGAATGTGAAGTAGGTAAGGTTACCTACTTCACAAAGTATGCTCCCTTTCCTCATATATATATATATATATATATATATATATATAGTGGGGAGCCTACACCCATGTGTAGGTAACTTACCTACACCCACCTCTTATTTCTTAATTTTTTTGATTTTTTTTGAAATGGATCTTTAGGGGATTTACTTAGAATATTAAATGGAATATGTGTTTCAAATTTCATGTAAGACATTCTTAACAGCTCCATCGGAAGGGGCCGATTTCAGCAAATCTCAGACCGTTAAAATTTGACTGTCATGATGGATAAGTTAGAAGTCTCAAAATAAGTTGAAATTTGAATGACGATATGGTGATATATTGTGATTTAAATTCCCCAAGGAATTAATTCAAAAAAATAAAAAAATTTGAGGGAAAAAGAGTTGGGTGTAGGTAAGTTACCTACACATGGGTGTAGGCTCCCTTTTCCCATATATATATATATATATATATATATATATATATATGAGGAAAGGGAGCATACTTTGTGAAGTAGGTAACTTACCTACTTCACATCCAATTTTTTGCAATTTTTTTTATTTTTTTTCAAAAATGCCACCATGGGTTTTCATAATTATATCCCTCTAATATGTCATTCAAATTTCGTCAGAAACAGAGACTCCTACGGCCTCCATCCAGACAGTCATTTTTTAACGGTCACAAATTTGCTGTATTTTACATGTTCTGGATGAAGGCCGCAGGAGTCTCCGTTTCTGATGAAATTTGAATGACATATTAGAGAGATATAATTATGAAAATCCATGGTGGCATTTTTCAAAAAAATAAAAAAATTTGCAAAAATTGGATGTGAAGTAGGTAAGGTTACCTACTTCACAAAGTAGGCTCCCTTTCCTATATATATATATATATATAGAGGGCCCTTCCAATGAGGTGCACCTTTCCTGGGTGTATGGAAAGCCCATCATGAGATCCGTTAGATCTCGATCTAGCGGTTCTTCATCCAAAAGGGTATTTTAGTCCATACATTTCCGTTTTTAAATTTGAATTTAATTTTGAATTTGGAATTTATTTCGTCTTTATATTTTTCCATTTTTAGCGTGTCTGATTTGGTAATTTTTGTTGCCTTTTAGTTGCTGAATTTTCGCCAACATGGTAGCATTTTCGCGCAATGTAGAATAGCAGGTTTCTTTGTAAAATTCCGCTTGATATTGTAAAACTGCATCCTGCATTGTAAAATAAAATCACAATTAGTAATATTAATATTATAATAATTGTAATTTTGATAACACTATTGTAAAAGATCATGGACGTTTTGTAAAATCTGTATGAAGATTGTAAATCCATCAGATCCTATTATGTGCGTTTTTCACAAATGCCAAGCATCTTTGTAAAATTTGAATTCCTGTTGTAATTTTGCATCCTTCATTGTATAATAAGATCACAGTTAGTAAAAAATGATATGCAATTGTAAAATACGATCTGAGATTGTAAAAAAAACTCGAGATTGCAAAACAATCTCAGATTGCAAAATATGTCATTTATATTGTAAAAATACGATCTGGATTGTAAAAAAACACTCGAGATTGCAAAATAGGTCATTATATTGTAAAAACCTGGGCATGCCCTCCATCTCCAGCATCCTCTCTACCCGCACCTCCTCCGCCCTTCTCCTCCATAACCCACCTCCTCCATGAACGTCCTCCTCCGCCCACACACCTCCATTCACGCACTCCTTCAACCGTCTCCTCCATGATCCACCTCCTCCACGCTTATAAATGTAAAAAAACAGTCTGAAATTTGTAAAAAGATGATATGCTATTGTAAAATACGATCTGGGATTGTAAAAAAAACTCGAGATTGCAAAATAGGTCATTATATTGTAAAAACCTGGGCACGCCCTCCATCTCCAGCATCCTCTCTACCCGCACCTCCTCCGCCCTTCTCCTCCACGACCCACCTCCTCCATGCACGTCCTCCTCCGCCCACACACCTCCATTCACGCACTCCTTCAACCTTCTCCTCCCCTCCCCACTTACCTTCACATCCACCAGCACGATCTCTGACGTTTGAACCTGTGGAATCGACCAGCCTCCTCCCACATGCCGTCATCGATGATCTTCGCGACGTAGGTGAACGTGATCTGTTGGGGAGGCGATGGAGGACGTCGGAGCAGCCTCCTCCCACATGGCGTCGTCGAGAGAGAGAGACAGGAGAGAGAGTCGTCGTCGAAAGAGAGAGAGACAGGAGAGAGAGAGAGAGTCGTCGTCGAGAGAGAGAGAGAGACATGAGAGAGAGATGTGAGATAATTAAGGAGATATTTTGTTGCATTCTAAATATAGAATATACCAAAATGACCATAATAGGTTTTTCGACATTTAAAAAATATAGATAACGAGCCATTAATGATAACCATCAGATTGACTACGGATGGTTAGGATGGTGGGCTTTCCATGCACCAGGAAAGGTGCACCTCATTGGAAATATCTCCTATATATATATATATATATATATATATAGGAAAGGGATCCTACTCCATGGAATAGGTAACTTAATACTCCACTCTCTTTTTTTCAATTTTTTTATTTTTTTTGAAAAATACTTCCATAGATTTTCATAACTATATCCCTCTAATATATCATTCAAATTTCATCAGAAACAGAGACACCTACGGTCTCCATCCAGAACATGAATGATACAACAAATCCATGACCTTTAAAAAATGACTGTCTGGATGGAGGCCGTAGGAGTCTCTATTTCTGACGAAATTTGAATGACATATTAGAGGGATATAGTTATGAAAATCCATGGAAGCATTTTTCAAAAAAATAAAAAAATTGAAAAAGAAGAAAATGGAGTAGGTAAGTTACCTACTCCATGGAGTAGGATCCCTTTTCTCATATATATATATATATATATATATATATGGGTAAAATGTGTATGCTACCTATCCCCCCGCCCCATTTTCGCATATTTTTTTATTTTTTTGAAAATAAAAACTATGTAAATCCATTATTATATCCCTATATTATGTCATTCGAATTTCATGAGAAACAGAGGCTCCTACGACCTCCATCCAGACATGGTTGATTTAAAAAATCCTGGAACCGTTAGAAAATAAATGTCTGGATGAAGACCGTAGGAGTCTCTGTTTCACACGAAATTTTTATGACATAATATAGGGTGATGAATATTCACGGAAAAAATTTAAAAAAAAATAAAAGATGAAGAAAATGGGGCGGGGGGAGCTAAGTTAGCTCCCCCTAGGGGCAACCCCATTTTACCCTATATATATATGAGAAAAAGAAGTTTGTTCTGTGTAACAGCCAAGTTGGCTGTTACATTGAGCAATTTCGCTTATTTTTTTATTTTTTTCAAAAAATCCACCATGTATATTCATCTATATATCTCTCCTACATGTCATTCAAATTTCGTGAGAAACGAAGACTCATGTGCCCCCATCTAGAACATGTAATTTTAATGGTCTAAAATTCGCTGTAATCGACCTATTCTAGATGGAGGGCATAAGAGTCTCTGTTTCTGACAAAATTTGAATGACATATAGAAGGGATATATATATATATATATATGAATATACATGATTTTATTTTCAAAAAAAAAATAAAAGGGGGGAGGGGGACTGCCTTGTGTAACAACCAACTTGGATGTTACTCAAAACAGTCTCCCCGCCCTACACACACACGCACACACACGCACACACACGCACACGCACACACACGCATACGCACGCACACGCACGCACACACTCACACACGCACACGCGCGCGCGCACGCGCGCGCACACACACACACACACACACACACACACACATATATATATATATATGGTACGCTTTCAATGAGATGTGCCTTTCCTGAAATTCAAAAAGCCACTATCAAATTTGTAAATTGTGTCACAATTTTGTAAAATATAAACTGCGCATTGTAAAATAATGGCAATTTTACCTTTTTTAAAAAAAATATAGCACCCATATTGTAACTAACATTTTTTGTCCAATATAGTAATATTTTCACAAATCTTTCTTGATATACGTATATTATTAATATTTATTGTTAAATTTATGGAGTTAGAAATTGTAAAATAAACAATAAAGATAAATAAATTGGTGTGGCTTTCCATACACCAAGGAAAGACCCACCTCATTGGATGTTACTCCTATATATGTACACATTTATATAATTTTGAGTCAAAGTTAAATGAGTCAAATCATCTATACAAACCTTAATCAAGCTTTGGTTGAAGCAAAAAAGAGTATGTTGTTGAATGTTTGTTCTTGAGAAAGTATTAATCAAATAAAAATGAGTATATAATGGACATAATTGAATATTTGTTTTAATCCAAATATTTAACGAACCGAATCAACCATTCAGGGGCGAACCAAGCCCAACTAAACCTTAATCTTTTCAATTGGTTTATTAGTAATTTGTAATGGATAGCTAGAGGTCATAGGAAACAATACATTTTTTAATAAAAAAATTGAATATAAGTTGAACCTTGTTGAATCAATTTTCAGATATCTAATTGAACTGGTGCAATAAGAAGTGGCCACTCTAACATTGTGCAAAATAATGCTTTTAATGGTCTCGGAAATATAGATTCTAATGTCTTTCCTCCATACTGTTAATTTTAACGGTCTCAGAATTGCCACTAATAAATATATTCTGGATTAAGGGCATATGAATCTTTGTTTCTGACGAAATTGGAATGACATAATATACGGATATAATGATGAGAACGAAATGTGGTATTTTCGAAGAAAAACAAAAGGGATTTTTACTCGACGGACCTTATAATCTGTCAATTACCTCCACGACCTTTGAAACAACATAGTTCCCCCTTGACCCCGTAAACTTGCTCCGTCTTACCCCACAGACCTTACCGTTAATTTGAGACTATCTGAGTTAACTAGCTTGGATTTAAGTTGAAACCCTAACGAATCTAATGGTACGTTTGGATCCCCACCGCCCCGAACATCTCTCTTCATGAACGTGAATGTCGATCCGAATCCATGATCATCTCGCCGCTCCCATCGACTCCCGGGACACGGGGCAGACGTTGGAGGAGCTGCAAGGTGAAGGAGGGATCCACTTGCTCGTCCTCCCCATCCGATCGTCGGAGCTCTCCGACGCCATAAAAATTGAAGCTTGGAACCTTCGGCTTCAAGCGCGTAGAAGTTGCCTTCCTCCGATAACCCGTTCCGAAGGCCTCCATGAGGTCGAACTCAGCGAGATCTGAAGGCAGTCTCTCTTCGAACTCGACGAGATCTGAAGGCGGCCGCTGTTCCGATTCTGAGAGGTCGAACCGTGGGGAACCGTCGATGTGGGTCTTCAGAGAGGACCCAAGAGCTGCCAGTACCCTCTCTGCAGTCATCGACGAGGACCCAAGAGAGTGCATGACGGCATCCACGGTGGCGGCGACGGTGCCGGCCTCCACAGCCGGGAGACGGTTGGTCATCGGGAGGAGGACCTTGGAGGCAAGGTGGGAGGAGGAGGGGTCGAGGACGGAGCGGACGATGGAGGGAAGTGTGGAGAAGGGGCAGAGAGGGGTGGTGGAGGGGTCTTGGGAGGCGAGGAAGCGCTCGAGGAGGCGGAGAGCAGTGATGGAGTTGCCAGAGGAAAAGTGGAGGTCTGCGAGTTGAAAGGAGTCGAGCGGAGCAGGGGGAAGTAGGTCGGAGGTGGTGGGGGTGCTGGAGGGGGAAGCGCCACTGGGTGAAGCTCTGAGAGGCGGAGGAGCAAGATGAGGAGGTCGAAGGAGGAGGTGGGTCGGTGAGTGGTGAAGGTGGGTTGTTGGTAATGGTAGTGGTGATGTCTGTGGTGTGTGGGGGAACGACACAAGAGGAAGGTTGTTGGTTTGGGTTTGGAGTAAGGGGAGGGGTGTTGGAGGGGCTGAGAGGGGAATGGGTGCAGTGGCGGAAGATGGAGCAGGAGAAGAGGGGCTTCAGGTTTGGGTGGTGGGATTTGATGGCCATGGTGGTGGTTCCCGAGGGTGGGAGGGCGCGGGGCGGAGGGCAGGTGCGCGAGGGGCAGAGGGCGAGGGGACGGGAAAGGGAGATGAGGAGGTGAGGGGGAGTGAGGTAGTTTTGTTCGGGAATAAGCATGAATAGGATGATGAATAAGAAGAATAATGGTCTATTCTTTGTTCGGCTAGAGGATAGGAATAAGGAGAATAAGGTGAAATAAAGGTAGGTAAGGTGGGATACAGATATGAATAAGAGTAAAATAAGATGAAATAATGGAGAATAGTCGTACCACTGGAAATAAGGGGCTGACCCAATATTTATATATGGAGCTCTAATCCTGATGGATCCAAACAAGACAAAGATCATATCGACGTCACTGGTGCTCTCCCTCATCGTCGCCATGGCCGTGCTCGGCCGCTTCCTGGGACCCACATCCCACACGTTCCTCGCCTTGGCCGCCGTCTACGTCGCCGCCATCCTCGCCGTCTTCATCTACCTCCTCCTCCAGTTCTCCTCGCTCGACCGGCGCCGCCAGCTCTCCATGAAGCGCCGAGCCACGCTCGACGGCACGAGGCACCAGCGCAGCGACTACAGCTTCCTGCGTAACGTCGCCGGCGTCCCCGTGCACTTCAAGCTAGAAGCGATCGCCTGCGCCACCGATGATTTCCGCTCCGTCATCGGCCATGGCTCCACCTCCACCGTCTTCCGCGGGGTGCTCGAAGATGGCACGGCCATCGCCGTCAAGCGACTCAAGGCGGCGGACGGGGACGCACATGGCGACCGCGCCTTCCGCTTGGAGGTTGCCGCCATTGCCAGCGTCCAGCACGTCAACCTCATCCGGTTAATTGGGTACTGCGACGGCGACGGTCGCCGGTTTCTGGTCTATGAGTACATCGACAAAGGTTCTTTGGACAGGTACCGTACGCATACATGTATTTCATCCAATCTTCTACCGTATCAACTTTTGTGGATGGCAGTCAAATTATGTTTAGATCGAGAGTATTGTTCTTTTGTTATCAACGACACCAGGGGCCGCGTGCTGACCACCGTGAGGGGCACCAGGGGCTACCTCGCGCCGGAGTGGCTCATGCAGACCGGCATCACGGAGAAGTCCGACGTCTACAGCTACGACATGGTGCTGTTCAAGCTCATCGGCGGGAGGAGGAACGTGATGGCCGTGGAGAGGGAGGCCGGAGGAGGTGGTCATACTTCCCGAGCGTGGTCATGGAGAAGGAGAAGGAGGGGAGGCTGATGGAGATCGTGGATGAGAGGTTACAGGACGTGGAGGGGAAGGAGGTGAGGGAATTGGTGTGGGTCGCTCTGTGGTGTGTGCAGGAGGAGGCCAAGCTCAGGCCCACCATGAAGATGGTGGTGGACATGCTGGAGGGGAGGTTGGAGGTCAGGAGGCCGCCGGAGACCGAGATGGCCATCGTCGACCTTCTTACGTTCGGAGAGACGGGGTAGAGCAGCCGGCCCATGCGGCTGCCCGCCGCGCTGCAGCTCAAGACGCCAGTGCTGTCGTCGTTCGGGTCAGTCGTGTCGGAGTTGTCCCGCCGGTAGCCGAGCAGCCAAGAGGATCGATCTGTTCTCTCTGGGCGCGGATCCTCTGCAGTAAGTGAATTGCAGCAGAATCTGCTGCAATTCACGGATGGAGGACACGTGTCCTGAGGGAGATCCAACGGCCCGCCCTCCTCCTGCCCCGAATCGTCTCCTCCCTCGAATCCCTACCGCCCCCGACTCCCTCCTCGCCCGTCTCGCCCCGACCTCAGCGCCTCTCGCTGCCGCCCTCTCCCCGACTCCGAGCCCCCTCTCGCCGCCTCGCCGCCATCCTCTCCCTCGACCCCGGGTGCGAGAGGGTCAGGGACGACGAGAGGCGGCGGGTGCGAGAGGGTTCGACGAGGGTCAGCGGGTGCAAGAGGGCTCGACGAGAGGCGGCAGGGGTCGGGGGAGAGGGTGGTGGCGAGGCGGCGAGAGGGTCGGGAACGGCTCGAGGACGGCGAGAGGCGGCGGGTGTGAGAGGGCTCGGCGAGGGGGCTCGAGGACGGCGAGACGCGGTGGGGGCTCGGGTGCGAGAGGGTGGCGGCGAGGCGGCCCGGCGAAGGGCCTCGAGGATGGCGAGAGGGTCGGGGACGGCTCGAGGACGGCGAGAGGGGGCTCGGAGTCGGGGAGAGGGCGGCGGCGAGAGGCGCTGAGGTCGGGGCGAGACGGGCGAGGAGGGAGTCGGGGGCGGTTGGGATTCGAGGGAGGAGACGATTCCGGGCAGGAGGAGGGCGGGCCGTTGGATCTCCCTCAGGACACGTGTCCTCCATCCGAGGATCCGCGCCCGTTCTCTAGGATCAATATCTAGGTAGGGTTGAAATTAAAAATACATGACTATTATACGTGTATTGTGTATTCTAACATTGACGTGACAGATTTTGATTCTTGGATTGGGAGTCGGAGCAGTTCGACTTTCTGGTGGAAAGCGTGGATGGATCTGAGATTTGTTTATAATCTGTTTGATTTGTTTTTGTTGGTATTTTCTTTGTTACGAGCATTGCGTTCGGTTCGGGAATAAGCAGGAATAAGGATTGGGAATAAGGAGAATAAGGGTGTATTCTTTGTTCGGCTGGAGGATAGGAATAAAGAGAATAAGGTGAAATAAAGGTAGGTAAGGTGGGATAAAGATAGGAATAAGAGTGAAATAAGATGAAATAATGGGGAATAGTCGTACCATGGGGAACCGTGTTGGGAGAAAAATGGCCCTTATTCTCCTCTATTCCGCAGCCCTTATGCTTGTACCGAACAGGCCCTCTGTACGTATAAGATGGGGCTGATGTACAGAGAATGAGCGCATGACCGTAAGAGAACGGATCTATTCTGTAATACTTCATAGGGAGCCGGAGAGGGTCATCTCATTCCCATCGGACGGAGGGAGCCGATTGTCTGTTGTAGCCCCTGCTGCAGCAAACTCTTCAGTAGGGGCTGGAGCTGTTCGATCTTGATCGAGCGGTTCGCATGGATTTGCACGTTGAGCCGCTCAGCTCCTTCTGCAGAGTCTGCTGCAGCCCCTCTCTCTCAGACAGATCCTTGCACAGCAAGTATTGCATTACAGCATAGATTCTCTTTAGTATGGGTTATATAGTTTTTACCTAAAGTGAGTAAAATGTATCGGATGGATGCTAAATTTACTCAAATTCCACGCACCAGCCAACATGTCAGCTTCTGAGGACAAAATATTAAATGGGGTATGTACCAAGTATCCAACTTATGAGGGTTCATGCTAAATCTAAATTATACAATTACTAAAATTATCAAACTAATTAAAATTAAAGAATATTATATTCAAAATAACATTCTCTTTACGATACCGTTCAGGTATTATGTGGTTGTCTTATTTTCGGATATGAATATTGATACGGATATTATTTCTATTTTTAAGAATAAGTATACGGTTAAATTACACTTGTTTTTTTGACGGATATGTCCTAATCTACGTTCATCAGCCATTGTATCATTTTCTAAGCAAATATAGATATTTTTGTTTATTATGGTGGATAAAAAATTGTATAAGTGATTTTTTTTATTTTTTCCACGGTATTGTTGGGATGACACAAGTATCCCTAAATCATGTCCTGCAGCAAATGATGACACAACAAAATATGGGTTCACCACTCGAGAACCAAATGGCTATGATGACAAGCAAACAACCACAAGCAAACTACAACAAGCAACCACAGAGACTAGGATTTTTAACGTGGAAATCTTTACTCGGTTTGAGCAAAGGATAAATCACGGGCAAGATCAGCAAAGATTCCACTAGGTCAAAATGGAGCCACATGTTCTTCTCGATTTTATTGCCCAACAAAACGAGATAGTAGCCACGAGATCAACCGATAGTTCTTGAACAAACAACCAACTATCTCTCTAGGTATCTAAAATACCACAATGCTCAAATCCAAGAGGATGGAGAGGCTTCCTTGTGGGCTCCTAAATGGAGACCCAAAACGATGGATCGGCTTGCTTGAGATCGTCCAAGATGCGACCTCTTTCGCTGCTCCTCTTGAGCCTGCTGTACCTTCTCAGCCCGTTGCTCGATCAACGGAGAAGGAAGGAGAAACCCAGCTGCCCTCTCTCTTTCTCTCTCAGCCTCTCTATCCCGCAACTGGAGAAGGGGAGGGGTTTTTTCAAACCCTCATTATGTTCTCTGTTTTTGAACGAATGGGGGGCAACAGCTTGGGTTCTCCTCTCTGGAATGGGGCTGCTACTACTGATGAACGTCAAATCTGCCTCTTTAATATTGTCGTGTTATCGTAGTACAAGAGGCAAATCTGGTTCAGTAAAGATCATGCCTTCAAATATGTGGACATTAATTTACTTGGTAAGTTTACCAAGGTCGAACTCAGGGACACGAACATCTTCATCTATTTATCAAATTTTGTCTATTTAATTTATGTGCGATTATTTTCAAGTCTTTAAGTCTTCATGCAGATGCACAACAAAATGCAGGAAAAACAATGCAAGTAGTGATGCATGACATCAATGCAATTTTTATTTTATTTTCCAATGCAGTTATAAGAGAGAAAATATGCATGATGTGATGCATGCAAGACAAAAGATACAAATATGCCCTACAAATATTAAGTTAATGAGCACATATTATGGTTCGAATTTAGAGTCAAATTGAGCATAAAAATCAAGAGCCAGCATCTATTAATGCTAAAGAATTAAAGATCAAGAGACACTACATAACATCAAATTTTATTATTTTTCATTTAGTGTCAAATCAGGAATTAAATATGCCACTAGATAGAGGGTGAAATAAGCAAGAAAACGAAACTGAAATCGTGCGAATTGGAATTAAAATGCTCAAGATATGAAAGAAATAATGCAGGTGCATAAATGTAATAAAAATATGAGAAAATAAATGATAAATAATCACAAATAGGTCCATGAAGGATCTATTTGCAATTTAGTAAAACCGGTAGGGTCTAGAGTAATTTTTCCATGTTCGTAGGGACATATTTATAAATCTTGCAAATTGACGGGGCCTCAATGTAATTTACCCTAGGCGCACACAAGAGGCACATGCCTGGGGAACTATTTGCAATTCTGGAGAAGGTCAGTGGTGTACATGTAAAATACCCGTGAGGGACCAGGCTCGGGTGGGCTGCAGCTTCGGCGGCACATAGCGGGGCGTTGGTGCTTCGTCCAGTGGCTCGGGATGCTCGAGCCTGTAGGTCCGGGGGGGCAATGTGGCCACATATGGGTCGTTGGATGGCCACTACAGAGGTGCCATCCAATGGCACATGCGCTTTCATCTTGCCGGAGGAGCGGCGACGTAGTTGGGGATCCCGCGAGTACGCCAGAGCTCCTCCGAGCTCTTCAGTGGCTGGAGAAGATCGTAGGACCTTTGTGATTCTTTGGAGAGGATGGCCATCGATCGAGGAAGCTGCCAAGATAGCGGTAGATGGTGGCCGACGTTACCTCGCCGGAGAGGAAGCTCGAGATCGGTGAGGGCGTGGGATCTCCGGCCATTGAAGTCCTATAAGGGTTAGGTATAGCTGAAGCTTGTCATGCATGTGATGTGAGTGGAATGGTGGTCTGCGGAGGTGGCTGAAGTGGTGGACCAACGATCTTCTCCTCCGACGAAGCAGAGGTGAAGTTAGAGGAGATGGACGAGGTCGTGGAGAAGGGAAGATGGTGAGGGGATTGGTCGGCGAAGGCGAGGGTGATAGGGCGGAGCTAGGTGGATGGTCAGGCGATGGCGATCGCGGTTGTGGGCGGTGAAAAAATACAGAGATAAGAAGGGGTACATGATCGAAGCTAGATGTTAGATGGAGGAGGTGGCTTGGGCTGGGCTTCGGAGGAAGCACGAGTTATTGCTCAACATGATCGGTCTGAGCATGGGGCTCGACGGCGCACGGGGGCGGCCGCAACATGGCCGGAGGGCCATGGATCGCACCAGGGCTAGTTGCCATTGTTGCCTTAAAATTGCCACCCTACGTTGTCGTTGGAGGGTGGAAGAAGCTAGGTCGTATCCCATTGGATGGTGGATGGGGGTGAACGGAGGCAGAGGTGAGGTTTTATAGGCAGAGGTCAGATGCAGGTGGAGGTCGGGCGGAGTTGTAATGGGTATCTAGATGGTGCGGAGTGATGGAGGGGGGTCAGTGAAGTCTGTGCGAAGAAGGAGGAGGAATGGACTACGTGTAGGTAGTGTTACGGAGAAAGAGGGTGATCGGAGTGGTGGCCAAAAAAGGAAGGGGCGCGATGGCTGTGAGTCGTAACGACAAGGGAAGGGGTGCGTTGGAGGTTGACGAAGAGGTTTCGACCATTGGATCATGCGATCTAACAGCCCAGATGGAAGTACGGGCGGAGGGCTATGATCTGATCGATCAAATCAGATCTGACGGTGAGGGTAGTTGTGGGGGCGAACGGTCTAGATGGGAGTTAGGGTCCCATCCAATGGTAGTGGGAGTAAGGGCGACGTGGAGGACGGTGGGCCATAGGATAAAATGAGGATCATGTGGCTAAAATTGAGGCGCGAAGAAGCGACGAGGATCTCATCCAGAGGGAGATCGGATGGTTGTGGGCAAGGGGGTGATGAATGGCGGAGATGGAGTTGATCCAAGGAAGTTCTAGTTGCCAGGAATAACGTTGGGTGGCGAGAAGAGGGGGTGGCTGCATGGCAGCTCCAGAGAGCGCCATGTGGCCGCTCCAGAAAAATCAATAAATAGAAAAATAAAGAAAAATACAAAAGAAATAGTTAGAGGCAAAATTAGGAAAAAGTCAAAACATGAAAGTTGTAGATCTCTAAGAGATCTACAAGTTTCATGTTGGACAAAAAAGCCAAAGGAGGTCATTTGTACAAAAGAGGATTTTGGGGGCATTTTAATGGGATAAAACACCGCTTTTAGTAGTTGAGATTTTTTGTATTTTTTATTTTAAAGGTTAGGACAGTTATAGATAATTAATTATCCTAATTTCTATGGGTTTTTAATAAGAATAAAAAATAAAGAAAGTAGTAGTAATTAAATACAATAAATATATGTTATTTATACACATAATTTATACAATATAATACATGTTAAGAACAATGAATTATCAGTGATTTTTATTGAATTATTTAAGCAAGGAGATTACCAATTTGATTTTAATGAGATGAATTCTAGATTCATCATAACTTATACTTAAACTATGCTCATCCTCGAGCGTCTAAAGAATAAAGGAGTCAGATTGATTCCTGACAATGCATGTGAAAATTTCATAGCTCAATTCTTCAAAGACCCTTAATTTAAGTGATCCTAAAATTCTGGGCTCAACCATGCTCTAGTCAAAAAGAATCCAACTTCTCTAATTATCAGACTCTCTATTTGTACATAAAATATAAGGATATGAACTTTAGTGTACTGCAATCATAGGAGTCGAGTCGAGACATCACACAAATTTCCAGTCCAGGAGACTCTCCTCTACACCTTATACTCAATACTAGAGAATAAGTCTATTCTTGCTTCAGCCAACCATCTCATTAGTTCGTCAAACTTGAAAGTGTAGATGGACGACCATATGTTGGAAGGTATAGGATTGTGTCTATTTTTCTCTCCCTCACTTTGGAACAAGAACCCTTGTGAGTGCCTTATTACTCAACACATGTATTTTTAGTTTGTTGATCAATGTGCCCATCAAGAGAATTTGGAGTTGTCTGCACTTGTTATTCTGGGAGTACACCAGGGTGTGTCTCTTTTGAGTATCTAAGATACCTTTGACATCCAGACTTGTATCATTATACGATGCATAGCCCTTTTATGGTGCTAACCTGACTCCTTGGTCCTAAAATCTTTTGGTCCAAGTGGACACTTTGAAAATGGTTGGGAGCGCTCGCCATTGGTGGAAGCTTGTTTGAATTTGACTATGTAATGATGGAACTTTTCTTTGAATATTTCTTTCTTTTCTTTTCTTTTGGCTAGCTCCACTGCTTTTACCAAAAGTTAGCGCACACTGATTAACAGTTAATTATGTTTCATCACACACTGGTACATAGGTAAATATCAAAGAGATAGCACGTGAACTTGTTCGCATACTGGCTAGGGTTTTGCTGACACTCAAGTTTCTTGAAGCCTTCATTAACTTTATCCCATCCTCGAGCATCATTAAATCAGATCTAAACACAAATCACCAGTCCTAGTTCCTCAAGTGATAACTCAACTCATCTCATCAATCATGCAGTTGTGAAAGTGATGTGTAGATCAGATTCTTTTGAAGGTAGAGATGAAGAGTGCAATATAGCGCTCAAATCTTTCAATCTAGGGAAGTGTGTATTATTGAGTTCAAAACCCTAGTGATTAAGGCTGGCTAACTCAGACTCTCAAGTATATAATTTTAGTGTCCTCAAATCCTCAAGCCTTGAGTGAATGTGAAAGTGTCAGGAATACACCAAGTCCAGAGTTTGTGATTTTTTTTTATTTTTATCTTTTACATTTTTTATGGATTTAACTTTTTTCTTTTTTTAATTCCTATGAGAGATAACGACTGGCCCCTCATGAGTTGTAGGGAGGGACTTATGTCACCACAAACAGAGACTAAAGCAGGTGCTGGATTCAAAGATGGTGTTAAAGATTACAAATTGACTTATTATACTCCTGAATATGAAACCAAAGATACTGATATCTTGTCATATGAATAGTTGCATCTACTCCCAGTCAGTATGGGTGTAAGTACGGACTGTTAGACAGATTTTAAGGGATTTTGAAAAAGGTTAATTATAAAAAGTTAATCCCTAAATTTTAAAAAGATTTTTACAAGAATTTTTACAAAACTCGGTTCATAAGTCAACTTAAGCCAATCCCAAAAAGATTTTTCAAAATATTCAAAACATGAGGTATGGATAAAGTATATAGGGTAAATTACAATTTGGGTCCCTATCTATGGGTCCGATCCCAGAATGGGTCCCGATCTTTAAATTGTAACAATTCGGGTCCCAGGGCCATTAATGTAAGGAACTTTTTGAGGCTAATGACGAGTATGCCCTTGTTTAAAAGTTGGAACCCAGCCCCCACTCCCTTCCCAACAAGGGTATATTCATCATGAACCCCAAAATTTCCATTTCCTACATGGTCCTGGGACTCGAATTGTTACAATTTAAAGATCGGGATCCATTCTGGGATCGGACCCATAGATGGGGACCCAAATTATAATTTACCCAAGTATATATACAATAACATACGGTATACCCCCTTATACTTAACTTTTGTTATGTCCTCATGGCACAAGTGATATGAAGCCATAGCTCCGGTTAAATACAAGGTGATATAGCAGAGCTGAAGAGGAGAGTCCTCATATACTTGGGTCAAAAATGATCTAAGTATAAGAAGACAAAGCGAGGGAAGAATGATTTAATCGGGCCCCCTATACTTAGGTTGGGAATAGCCTAGGTAAAGGATCTGGATATAGGTTGGGACCCTCAAGGTTGTTAGGGTTAGAAGGGTATTTATACATATGATTGGAGAGAGGGGGTGAGGATTTTTACAGATGAGAATGAGATGCGGGAGGGTGTGTGTGTGTGTGCATTGTGTGCATATACAGATATGGAGGGGGGATGTACATATATGAGGTGTATGCATGAGTGTGAAGGGAGGGGGGTGTAGATCATCTAGTGATTTGATTTTTTTTCTTTTTTTACACATGCGAGCCCTCGAATGAGGGCTGCTAAAAATGCACATGCTGCAATTTTTTTTACAACAAAATGCATGGATGAAAACATTTACTAAAGTTCTCAGAATCCTCCTTGATTTTCTTTTGTGTCCATCTCAGCGGGAGCGTCCAAATGCCTCCATGAGTCTTAAGCGTCCTTGATTTCCATGGGCCATGTCACAAAAGAATAATGTTAGAAAAATAGCAAGAAAAATAATCAACAAAAATGATGCAAAATAAACATGATGAGAAGACCTGTATTTTTTTTGAAAATATTCACAACAAAAAATATTTCAAAATTCAACAAATAAATAAAGGCGAGCTGGGTCCCCGACAACGATGCCATTTGATGAACGCAAAATCTACCTCTTTAATATTGTCGTGTTATCGTAGTACATGAGGCAAATCTGGTTTAGCAAAAACCACACCTTCGAATATGTGGACATTAGTTTACTTGGCAAGTTTACCAAGGTCGAACTCAGGGATACGAGCCTCTTCGCCAATTTATGAAATTTTGTCTATTTGAGTTATGTGTGATTATTTTCAAGTCTTTGGTCTTCATGCAGATGCACAACAAAATACAGGAAAAATAATGCAAGTAATGATACATGAAAATGATGCAAATTTTATTTTATTTTCCAATGCAATTATAAGAGAGAACTATGCATGATGTGATGCATGTAAAATAAAAGATAAAAATATATCCTACAAAACATTAAGTTAATGAGCACAGATTATGGTTCGAATTCAGAGTCAAATTGAGCATAAAAATCAAGAGCCAACATCTATTAATGGCAAAGAATTAAAGATCAAGAGACACTATATAACATCCAAATTCATTGTATTTCATTTTGTGTCAAATCAGGAACTTAAATATGCCACTAGATAGAGGGTGAAATAAGCAACAAAATGAAACTGAAATCATGCGAATTGGAATTAAAATGCTCAAGATATTAAAGAAATAATGTAATGGCATAAATGTAATAAAAATACGTGGAAATACATGATAAATAATCACAAATAGGTCCCTGGAGGGACCTGCTTACAATTTAGTAAAATCAGCAGGGCCCAAAGTAATTTTTCCATATCCGTTGGGGCATATATGTAAATCTTGCAAACTAACAGGGCCTCAATGTAATTTACCCCAAGAACGCACGTGAGGCACGTTCCTAGGGACCTATTTGCAATGGAAAAGGTCGAGGGTGTCCATGTAAAATACCCAACACCTCACGTGAATGGCACGCGAGGGACTAAGCTCGGGCGGGATGCAGTTTCGGCGGCATGTGGCAAGCGTTTGTGCTTCGTCCAGTGGCTAGGGATGCTCGAGCATGCAGGATCGGGGGGAGGACGTGGCCACATCTGGGCCATTGGATGGCCACTACAGAGGTTCCATCCAACGGAACATGTGCTTTCGTCTCGGCGGAGGAGTGGCGGCGTAGATGGGGCTCCAACGAGTACGCCAGAGCTCCTCTGGGCTCCTCAGTGGCTGAGGAAGATCCTAGGACCTTCGTGGTCCTCTGGCGAGGATGTTTATAGATCGAGGAGGCTGCGAAGCTAACTATAGATGGTGGTCGGTGTCACCTCACTGGAGAGAAAGCTCGACATCGGCGAGGGCGTGCGATCTTCGGCCATTGAAGTCCTGCAAGGGTTAGCTATAGCCGAAGCTTGTCGTGCATATAATGTGAGTGGAATGGTGGTCTACGGAGGTGGATGGAGTGGTGGACCAATGATCTTATCCTCCGATGAAGCATAAGTGAAGTTGGCGGAGGTGGACGAGGTCGTGGAAAGGGAAGATGGCGAGAGGATTGGTCGGCGAAGGTGAGGGTGATAGGGCGGAACTAGGTGGATGGTCAGGCGATGGCGAGCACGGTTGTGGGCGGTGGAAGAATTCAGAGAAACGTCAAAGAAAACATGGGAGGAGAAGAAGGGGTACCTGATCGGAGCTAGGTGCTAGATAGAGGAGGTGGCCTGGGTTGGGCTTTGGAGGAAGCTTGGGTCGTCGCTCAACATGCCCGGCCTGATCATGGGGCTCGAAAGCGCATGAGAGAGGTAGCAACATGGCCAGAGGGCCATGGATCGCACCAGGCTAGTTGCCATTGTCGCCTCAAAATTTCTACCCTCTGTTGTCATCGGAGGGTGGAAGAAGCTAGGTCGTAGCCCATTAGATGGTGGATGGGGTTTAATGGAGGTGGAGGGCGAGTTTTTATAGGTATAAGTCGGGCGTTGCACGTGGAGGTCGGACGGAGTTGTATCGGGTGTCTTGATGGCGCGGAGTAATGGAGGGGTGTCAGTGAAGTCAGCGCAAAGAAGAAGGAGGAATGGGTTGCGTGTAGGTGGCGTTACGAAGGAAGATGGTGATCAGAGCGGTAACCAAAAAAGGAAGGGGGCGTGGTGGCTGCGAGTCGTAACGCCAGGGGAAGGGGTGTGCTAGAGGTTGACGAAGAGGTTTGGACCGTTGGATCATGTGATCCAATGGCCCAGATGGAAGTGCAGGCGGAGGGCTGTGATCTGATCGATCAGATCAGATCTGACGGTGAGGGTAGTAGTGGCGGTGAATGGTCTAGATGGGAGTTAGGGTCCCATCCAATGGTAGAGGGAGTAAGGGCGACGTGGAGGACGGTGGGCCATATGATAGAATGAGGATCCTGTGGCTGAAATTGAGGTGCGAAGGAGCTGCGGGGATCTCATCCAGAGGGAGATCGTATGGTTGTGGGCAAGGGGGTGATGAATGGCGGAGATGGAGTTGATCCAAGGAAGATCTAATGGCCAGGACTAATGTCGGGTGGCGAGAAGAGGGGCGGTCGTGTGGCAGTTCCAGAGAGCGCCACGTGGTTGTTCCAGAAAAATTAATATATAAAAAATAAAGAAAAATCTAAAAGATATACTCAGAGGAAGAATTAGGAAAAAGTCAATACATGAAAGTCGTAGATCTCTATGAGATCTACAAGTTTAATGTTGGACAAAAAAAGCCAAAAGAGGTCATTTGTATACAAGGGGATTTTTGGGGGGCATTATTGATGGGATAAAAACATCGCTTTTAGTCTTTGAGATTTTTTGTATTTTTTATTTCTTTTAAAGGTTAGGACAATTATAGACAATTAATTAACCTAATTTCTATGGGTTTTTAATAAGAATTAAAAATAAAGAAAATAGTAGTAATTTAAATACAAGAAATATAGGTTAATTATACACATAATATAAACAAAATAATACAGGTTAAGAATAATGAATTATCAGTGATTTTTATTGAATTATTTAAGTAAGGAGATTAATGATTTGATTTTAACAAGATGAATACTAGATTCATCATACTCCTATAATTAAACTATGCTTGTCCTCGACCGTCTAAAGAATGAAGGAGTCGGATTAATTCTTGACAGTGCATGTGAGAATTTCAAAGCTCAATTATTCAAAGACCCTTAATTTAAGTGATCCTAAGATTCTGAGCTCAACCTTGCTCTAGTCAGAAGGAATCCAACTTCTCTAATTATCACTCTCTGTTTGTACATAAAATATAAGGATATGAACTTTAGTGTACTGCAATCATGAGAGTTGAGTCGAGACATCACCCAAAGTTTCAGTCCAGTAGACTCTCCTCTAGACCTAATCCTCAACACTAGGGAATAAGTCTATTCTTACTTCGGTCAACCGTCTCATTAGTTCGTCAGACTTGAAAGTGTAGATGGACGGCCAGATGATGGAGGGCATAGGATTGTGTCTATTTTTTCTCTCCCTCACATTGGAACAAGGGGCCTCTCGAGTGCCTTATTACTCAACACATGTATTTTTAGTTTGTTGATCAATGTGTCCGTCGAGAGAATTCGGAGTCGTCTGCACATGTTTTCTTGGGAGTACACTGATGAATCCACATTTCATCATCTTTATTCTATCATTTTGGCACCAAAAACCCTAGCAAATGCATGTAAATAGCATTAAAATCATCATCCTAGCATTCATGCATGTGCATCTATTTAGTGTATAAAATACTGTAATTAAAGCCAAAATTATAGAATAAATAAAGAAAAGAGAAAGAATAAAATATTGTAAATATTTTATGACCCAAAATCCTGAGACCTAGTCATCTTGATGAATAGGTCGACAAGAAATAAAGTAGGGGAAGATAAGGTCAGAAACACACTATAAATACCTACTTTTTATTCATTCTTTATTCATTTTGGGACCTATTTTTGTTCCACTTTTTATACATCAAATAAAGAAAATTTGTACATAAAAGTTGTAGATAATTTAATAAAGAAAAATACAAAATTGATTTCACAGAAAAATAATGTACAGATAAAACGTTATGGTCTGAATAAAAATCCAGAATCCCAACTTCCAAGACCCGTATCTCACAAATGACAACCCAAATGCAGCATACTCACCTTTTAATGTATATAGAATAAAATAATCTATCCAATGGTGGTGGTTTCGCATTTGGCGGAGCTACGGTTTGAAAGTTGAGTTTTGGACCCTCATTGTATAATTGTACAGATTAAAATATTCAATTTATTATTTATTCATTATTTTTGTATTTTTATATTTTTATAATTATGTAAATATTACTTATAATAACTATGTGCATTAAAATTAGAATAAAAATGCAAAGAAAAATAAAATTTAAAAATAAACTTATATAGATTATACAGGTATTATACCTATACTTACACCTACACTTTTCACACTTATATTTTATTTAATGTACAGAATACATCAGAAAAATAAAATAAAAATATATTTCTGTATATAAAAGTATTTTATAATTTTATAAAATAAGAAATAAAAATAATAAAATTAAAATACACAAAATAAAAATAAAATACTAAAATACATAGGTAATATACCTATATAGGGCTAAAAAGTGAACTTGTAAAAATATAACTCATAAAAATAATTAAAAACCGGAATAAAATACTAGATAAAATTATAAACACTTTTTATTTTATCACCTAATTAAAATAACAACATTTACTATTTTTAAATGATTTATTAATACATTTTTCCAGGGTTTTTCCTGGTTGGTCCACGTGGACCAACCAGGAGGTCAGGACTGTTGACCAAGGTCAACAGTCTGACCTACCCCCCTTAGCCTCTGCCTACCTCGTTTTTCGCCCGCTTTTGCAGATTTATCGAGGTCGCATCTTACATCTTTTCGCGAAATTTTCTTCTGCAAGATCGTTCCCCTACCATCTCTCTTACTCGCCCTATGTTCTTCTTGGGCTGAGGATCACTGCATCGTTCCAGATCCCTCGTTCTACCCCCACTACCCGTCAACCCCTTAAAACCAACTCCTATTCTATTTTGAAAATTTGAACCGCAAATTTCCTTCGATCTTCCCCCCTTGGTCTTGCTAAAGGTGCCCGGAGGTGACAGCTCCGAGCTCCGGGCTTCAAGGCGGCTGGATAGCACCTGATTGACGCGCGTTCCACACCTCCGGCGAAGCTCCGCTGTCGAGGTATCCACCCTCTGGCCCCAGGCCATCGAGGCCGTTTCTTTGCTTCTTGTTATCCTCATAGCGTCCCTGGTAGACCTAGGATCATTTCCCCCTTCATCCCTCGCCGATTCGACCACCTAATCACGTCATTGATCACCTCGCCGGAGCGCAACTCCGGCGAGTGCCCATCTCGTCGTCCACCCAATTTCGAGAGCGCATGGAGGTCGAGGCATTTTGCCCTCGACCTCCTTAACATTTTTGTGTACAGGCCTTCCCATTTTGAAGCACCTGGGGCTGGACTTGCTATCGCCGGAGGCACCTGGGTCATCCTTTCCTCTCCGACGTCACGAGGAGGACCTGGTGCTCGCCACCACCTTTGGAGACCCCAGGCGAAGAGAGGGGACCTGCAGCAAACTCCTAGGCCCATTTTGAAGCACGCCAACTGCCGGAGCGAGGCGCTATCGCCGGAGGAAGGTAGCCATTGCGGTCCTTCTTCCCTGTTCCTCCAGCGCGCCTCGCTGCCGTCCGATCAAGAAGGAGCCCCAGATTTAACGTGGGTTGTCCGATCGCCAGCGCCCGCCACCGTCGGATCTCATCTGAGATCTGATCTCAGACACCCACGCCGAACCGTCATCGCAAACCGAGGAGCCGCCACGTGTCAAGTGAAGGCTCCCCGACCGTTGGATCGTCCCAACAAGGGATTTTTGCAAGTATATCCTCGCTATTTTTGTATTTTCCTTTTAGTCCAGTAATTTTTATTCGTAGTTTAAAAGTTTTGTAACTTTTGCAAACAGACCCCTGCCTTTACTTTATTTACGTACAGGTCCTATGCCACGTCACCTCACGTGACCTGTACACGTGAGGTACGGGCTTTTTGCACTAGGACCCCCAGTCGTTTTAGTATTTCGTGTTAGTCCCAGAACTTTTATATTAAGCGTTAAATATTTGGACATTTTGCATAGTAGCCCCGGAGTATTTTGGATATTGCGTTTAGGTCCCTGCTAGGCGCGTGTATAGCACGTGCTTGGCTTGGACATTTTGTACTGAGGCCCTTCTGGGTTTTGTAATTTGTGTTTAGTCCAGTAAATGCAAGTTTTAGTATAAAATTTTGTGGAAATTTTGCATGTGAGCCCCTGGATGTTTGAGAAATTGCAAATATACCCCTGCCAGGCCTGTTTAACGTTTGGATGCTTGTTTTAATTATTTAAATTATCATTTCGTCTCCAAAAATTCCACAAAAATTAACTTAGGTTCCTGGTAACTTGTACTTCCACGCCCTAATTTAGTTTTTGATTTTATTTTATTTTTATACTTATTAAAAATCAAAAACATGCTTTTTGCCTACTGTCTAGCTTAGAAAATCCCAAAAAAATAGTAAAATACCTCTAAAATTTCCAAAAAAATTCCCTAGTGTCTATTTTACCATATTTTAGTGTCAGTCCAAAAATCACTAAAAATCTCAAAAGGAAAACACTAAAAATTCAAACACACTAAAAAACTTCAAAAAAATGTATAAAATCCTAGAGAACTCAGAAAATTACAAACTCAGTTCCTGTTTGTTCTATATTTCATTCTCTTTATTTGAAAATTAGTGTGAAAAATTTTGGTTGCTGTTTGCTAATTTTAATTCCCATTTTACTCACAGCCAGCACATATTTCACTATTTTTCCTTATTTCAGTATTTAAAAATACCAAAAACACCTTGAAAATACCCAAAAATCACAAAAACAGTAGAAAATTATAAAAATACCAAAAACATTTTATTTCTGAATTTTTGGTTATTTTTGCTTATTTTTATAAATAGTTTATCACCCTTATTGTTACATTGGTTTTAATTTCCAATATTAAAAAAATATAATATAAAATATAAAATATAAAAATCAGAAAATTAAAAATCAAAATACAAAATTAAAAAATTAAAAATTAAAAAAAATAAAATTAAAAACCCACAAAAACTTCTTTGCCTGCTTGCTTAGTGTAGACACACCACACATTCACACACACACACTTGTATTTGATCTGCCCTGCTTGCTCCCTGTGTTCGAACTCTCTGCATACTTGCCCTTTACACCATTTGTGCAGAGTTAAAAATAAATTTCAACTCCACATTTATTTCTAATTATTGATCTTTAGTGTGGGTTAATTGTTGATTAATTTCAGAGTTGATTGGTCGACACTTCGACTGTGTTCCCGCCTTGTATGGAACACAAGACCGATCGATTTTCGAGATTATCATACACTGAGGTGTGTCTCTTTTGAGTATCTAATATACCTTCGACACCCAGACTTGTATCACTATACGTAACAGAGCCCCTTTATGGTGCTAGCCCGACTCCTTGGTCCTAAAAGCGTTTGGTCCAAGTGGAACTTTGAAAATGGTTGGGAACGCTCTCTATTGGTGGAAGCTCATTTTAATTTGACTTCGTAATGATAGAGCTTTTCTTTGAACATTTCTTTCTTTTCTTTTCTTTTTGGTTTGCTCCACTGCTTTTATCAAAAGTTGGCGCACACTGATTAACAATTAATTATGTTTCATCATACCCTGGCACAGGTAAACATCAAAGAGATAGCATGTGAACTTGATCACATACTGGCTAGGGTTTTGCTGACACCCAGGTTTCTTGAAGCCTTCATTGACTTTTGATAACCACAACATGCACTTTTTCATGTATCGCGTAATTCGCATCCCAAAGATATGGCTTGCCTTACCCAAATCCTTCATCTCAAACTCCTTGGAGAATCCTCTCTTGAGCTTCGTAATCAAATTGAAATCATGACCAATAATCAACCTATCATCCATGTAGATTAAAAGAATGACAATCTTGTCATTGGGAAGACGATGAACATATACACACATTTCCTTAGAAGCATCATCAATGAAAGTGATAAAATACTAGTTGCCTCCCAAGGAGGTTGTGTCCATGGGACCACAAATATCTGAGTGAACCAGTTGTAGAAGGCCTCCCTTAACCTTAGATCTGACTTTGAATAGCGTAATCCTACTCTTCCCAACCTTACATGCATCACAAGGATACAATGTGATGTCATTGTGGTAGGGGATCAGCTCTCTCTTCGTCAAAAGCTGCAACCCCATGTGGCTCATGTGCCCAAGACGACGGTGCCACAAATCCAATGTAACTGCCTCGTTAGCATGCAAACTACCATCCATGACCTTCACTCTAGTCATATAGAGTGTGCTACACAAACTGCCTCTAGCCATGATGAGAGAACCCTTGCTAAAATTGCACTTGTTGTTGTTGAACTTCAGATGGTAAACTTCACTATCTAGTTGTGAACCGGATATAAGATTAAGCCGCACATCAGGAACATGGCGCCAGACCCATGGTACTCAACTGGTTGATGATGCTTCGGAAGTCATTCTGATGTTCTGCCACTTTGGTCCCGTTCTTATATTTCAAGTTCACTAGCTTCCGAATAAAAAAAGCCTTGTCGGTGGATAATTTGTCCCACAACTCCTTTGCATTTTTCCCTTCAGCCACATGATAGAATGCATACATGTCAATCCATTTATGAATAATCCCGATGGATTTTCAGTTCAACTTCGTCCATTCACCTGCGGATATTTTCTCTGTCTTGATGGTCTCTCCTTCCACCGGATCATGGAGGTCCTTGCAATATAAAATATCTTCCATCTTGACTTTCAAAATCTGCCAATTGCTACTTGTGAGCTTAATCATCGTGCCTTCATAATCTTTGCCCATGTTGCTCAACCTGAGATCTGATACTACTCGTTGGGATACAAGTATCCTTAAATCGTGTCCTGTGACAAAGGATGACACAACAAAATGCTAGTTCGCCATTTAGGAACCAAATGGCTATGATGACAAGCAAACAACCACAAGAAAACCACAACAAGCAACCACATATACTAGGATTTTAACGTGGAAACCATTATTCGGTGTGAGCTAAGGAAAAACCATCGAGCAAGACCTGTAACGATTCCACTAGGTCAAAATGGAGCCAAATGTTCTTCTCGATTTTGTTGCCCAACAAAATCGAGATACAAGCCACGAGCGCCACCGATAGTTCTTGAAAAACAACCAACTATCTCTCTAGGTATCTAAAATACCATAATGCTCAAATCCAAGAGGATGGAGAGGCTTCCTTGTGGGCTCCTAGATGGAGACCCAAAATGATGGTTTGGCTTGCTTGAGGTCGTCCAAGACACGGCATCTCCCTCTGTTCCTCTCGAGCCCGCTGCACCTTCTCATCCCGCTGCACCTCACCCAATTGCTCGATCAATGGAGAAGGGAGGAAGATCCCAGTTTCCTTATCTATTTCTCTCTCGGCCTCTCTATCTCGTCGCTAGAGGAAGGGGAGGTTTTTTTCAAAACCTCGTTCTATTATCCATTTTTGAACGATTGGGGGGCAACAGCTTGTGTGATGCCCGACCCCCTCTAGGATCCGGGTACTCGGTAAACCAATCCACGCACATACATTCCACATTCGAATATTTGACATCCACAAAAGTAGGAGAAACTAGCAACATGCATAAGATTTTTTTTTGCTTGCATTGCATTCAACCTGTTCACAACCATGTGTATTCCCATTCACCAATTCCATTGCATTCCATTGTCCCATTACATACATTCCATTTCCATGTCCGCAACATAGACATTACATGCCATGTCTCTCAAAAAGTAGAAGCCTGATTTAGCCAAAATTCACGGGGTCTAAATAGCGTCTCACACAAAGCGGAGACAACCGTCGCTGTGGCGACCCTCAATGAATTTCAACTAAAATCAACAATGAACCCACACAGTATAAGTCAAACAATGATAAACAAATGTGGAGTCAAATTTATTTTTAACTCTACATAAAAGATGTATAGGTGCAAGTATGTAGAGAGTTCGAACACAAGGAGCAAGGCAGGATAAATCAACAAGTGTGTGAGTGTGAATGTGATGTATTGTCTACACTATGCAAGGTAAATGTTTTTGTGGGTTTTTAATTTTTAATTTTTTATTAATTTTTAATTTTTAATTTTGTATTTTGATTTTTGATATTCTATTTTTTATTTTCTTTTTATATTTTATATTTTTTGTTTTTATAAATAGAATATATAGATAAGGATAGAAAATAGGTGATATAGTATTTATAAAAATAAGGACAAATGCACAAAAATTAGGAGATAAAATCTTTTTGGCTTTTTTATAATTTTTACTATTTTTGATATTTTTGGGTATTTTTCAGAATCTTTTTGGTATTTTTAAAAGTCAAAATTAAGGAAAACAGGGAATAAATCACTGGCCGAACTTAGAATGGGAAGGAAAAATATCAAACAGTCACAAAATTTTCTCAAATTAATTTTAGAATAAAGAGAATAAAATAGGGAACCTACAGGAACTGAGTTTGCATTTTTTAGATTTTTCTAGAATTTTTTAGATTTTTGGAAGTTTTTGGGTATTTTCTTATTTTTAAGTTTTTGGTTTTGAAATTTTTAGTGATTTTTGGACTGACACTAAAATAGACTAAAATACACAGTAGGTGATTTTTTTGGGATTTTTCAAGGTGTTTTAATATTTTTTTTGGTATTTTCTAAGTTAGATAGTATTGAAATGGCATGTTTTGATTTTTAATAAATAATAAAATGCAATAAAATGCAAAATAAAAATGATGGCATGAAAGTGCAAGTTAACATGAGCTTATGTGATTTTTTTGGTAATTTTGGAGTTAATATGATGCATGAAATAAATAGAGCAAGCAAGTAAAAATATATAGCCTAGCAGGGGTATAAATGCAAATATCAAAACATCCAGGGCACATTTGCAATTTTCGAACAAAATATAGAACTAATTTTGCGAATTAATGGACCTTTTACAAAAATCCAAACCCGGGAGGGTTTCTCTGAAAATATCCCACCAGGGCGCGTGACTGGCACGCACGTGCCTAGGAGGGACTTGTTTGTGATTTTCAAGAATACAAGGGCTAACGTGCAAAATCACCAAAATATTACAACTGCAATCAAAACTTCTGGTACTAAAAATAAATATACAAATGGCCGAGGGCCTCAATGCAAAAAGCCCCGCACCTCACGTGAACTGGTCACGTGAGGTGACGTGGCGGAGGACCTAAGCGTAATAATAGAAAGCACGGGGGTCTTGATGCAAAACTTACACAAATATTTCAACTGTAGATGAATGTTTATAGCCTAGATATTAAATACAAAAATGCACGAGGGTTTGAATGCAAAATACCCTCGCTGGGTGGATCGGACGGTGGTGAGCCGTCCACTTGACGCGTGAAGCGCGGTGGTAGCGCGTTGCCCCTTCGGCTCGACGGGCGAGATCAGACGGTGCTTTGATGATCCGACGGCTGAAGCGCGATGCGATCCAACGGTGTGGCCCGAGCCACTTATCCACGTGGCAGCGCGTGGAAGCACGATGACGGTTCGAATGCAACGGCCCAGATCAGATGATTTTCTCGCGATGAACGGCTCTGAGCACAGCGGATTGGACGGTTGCTGGATGACCTGGAGCTCCTTGATGATCTGACGACGGAGAGGGTCAATGGACGAACAGGGAAGAAGGTCTGCCGTGGCGACCTTCCTCTGGTGATGGCTCCCCTCTCCGACGGTCCTATGTGCTTCAAAATGGTCCAGAGGCTTCCTGCGGGCCTTCCTCTAGATGCTGGCGGCTCCCAAAAGCTCTGGCGTGGACCAGAGCACGCTGGCGGAGGCGGAGGAGCAATGTGTCTCCAGGTATCTCCGGCAGCACGCAAAATGAGCCTCCAGCTCTTCCTTGTTCACGAAAACCTGTAGGAAAAAGATGATAGATTCCAGGGCAAAATGCCTGGACTCCGTGGAGGATGAATGGCGGCGAGGGGTAGTGCGACGGTGAGTGGCCGGAGATGCGCTCCGGCGAGGTGGATTTGAGATGCGATTTGATCGATGAACGTGAAGATTTGTAGAGGGTTTTTTATCCTAAAGCTATGGCAAGATGAATGCAAGAAAAATAAGGGGAAACAAACACCTCAAGGGCCAGGGGCCCGAGGTTAAAGGTACCTCGACAGGAAGGTCACCGGAGGTGGGGTGGAACACCCAGATCTTCGTCGCGCCGCTGCCTTGACGATGCCAAGCTGGAGCTGTCACCTCCAGGGAGCTAAGGCTGGTTGAAATGGGGACGAAAGACCAAAGAATGGGGTTCGAATTTGAATGGAAGTCAAGGTCTCCATTTTATTGGGTTGACGGACAGGGCTACAAGATCGAGTGATTGACAGTGATTCAGCGATGCACTCCCCAATGTAGGCTATTGGCGTGAATCATTGGGTATTGGGGAGAAAAAGTCATGAAGAAATAATCGTGAAAGGGGATACGATGCATCCTCGAAAAAAAGAAGAAAATGGGTCAAAACCCATTCTGACACAGCCACAGGGGGCGGGTCAGCGAGTTGACCCGCGGTCAACTCTCAGACCCTCCTGGTTGGTCCACGTGGACCAACCAGAAAAAACCCTGGGAAAATGTTTTATAAATTCATTTAAAAATCGAAAATGATTTTATTAATTTTTAATTATAAAATGAAAAATGTTTATTTTTTATGAAGTATTTTATAGTGGTTTTTATTTATTTTTATGAGGTATTTTTTTACAAGTTCACTTTTATACCCTTTATAGGTATAATATCTATATATTTTATTCTTTTATTTTTATTTGATATTTTTAATTTCTTTAATTATGTTTATTATTTTATGAAATTATAAAATACTTTTATACACTTAGTTGTATTTTTATTTTATTTTTATGAAGTGTTTTGTATATTGAATAAAATATAGGTATGTATTACTATAGGTATGTATATAGGTGTTATACCTATGGATGAAATATACAAGTATTTTATTTGAATTTCTTTTGCATTTTTATTCTGATTTTAATGTACATAATTATTATAAATAATATTTACATAATTATAAAAAATATAAAATTACAAAAATAATGAATAAACAATAAATTGAATATTTTAATCAGTACAATTATACAAGAAGGGTCCAAAACTCAACTTTCGAACCGTAGCTCCGCCAAATGCCAAACCACTGCCATTAGATAGCTTATTTTATACTATATACAATTAAAGGTGAGTTTGATGCATTTGGAGTTTTTATTTGTGAGATACGGGTCTAGGAAGTTGGGATTCTGGAATTTTATTCAGACCATAACTTTTTATCTGTACATGATTTTTCAGTGAAATCAATTTTGTATTTTTCTTTATTTAATTATCTACAACTTTCATGTACAAAGTTTCTTTATTTGAGGTATAAAAAGTGGAACCAAAAATAGGTCCCAAAATGAATACGTAATGAATAAAAAGAACAGGTCTTTTGGCTGTATTTTGACCTTATCTCCCCCTACTTTATTCCTTGTCGACCTATTCATCAAGATGCCTAGGTCTCGGGGTTTCAGGTCATAAAATATTTACAATATTTTATTCTTTTTCTTTTCTTTTATTTATTCTATAATTTTGGCTTTAATTACAATATTTATACACTCTTTATATGCACATGCATGAATGCTAAGATGATGTATTTAATGGTATTTACACGCTTTTACTGGGGTTTTTGAGGCCAAAATGATAGAATAAAGATGATGAAATGTGGATTCATCAAAGCTACAAGTACATGAAACAGTAAAAGGAACTACCAATATTGTACCACAACAAGGGTGAAGCTGCACAAAAAGGATGGTGCCTCCAACAAATCACTGTTGCGAACTGCGGATCCACACGTAAGTACATTATGAGCAAAGTTGCTCAATAAGTAAATAAATATATATACATCATGCAGATATAATTAAAATTGTGCAAAAGAAACTAGTTGGGTAAACTGACCTCATAAAGAATCACATTTTAATTTTTTTTATTATTATTTATCTCGATATGGATATGAGTAGCCAAGCTTCGTGGATAGTCTGTGATCTTGGTCTTGATGAGACCTCACACTATGACTCTAAGGTAAAGAGGATGCCTTAGGGTTGGGGTACCTCCGTAGGCATGCGATGGGGTACAAAGCATCCTAATTAAGTTCCCAACACGTCCACTTAGTCCCACTTCCAAATGATACTTCCGATTCACAATTTTGATTCCAACCCGCGAATCCTCGCGACTAACCCAATCCTTCTTATGCCCAGGAGAAATATCTCTCATTCCCAACTCATTAACATCATTTCCCGGAACTCCCCTCTTAGCGTTCCCACTCGGAATACCAAGCAAGGTGGCCTACATTGTCCGTACACGAGTGTTAACTCTAAGTGACAAGCGAAACACTAGCCGACCAACCTGACTGCTTGGCCCGCGCTCGAGAACCGGGTTAAATCACGTAAGTGCCGAGGCCAACACCATCAGACTAGCACCTCGATGTGCCAAGCAGCATGTCCCCCAATTATCGCACCTACAATAGCAGTCGGGATCGCGGTCATCTATGCTTCTACCCAGGGCCCCAAGGATGCATGCCCCTCCCTTGACGGCAACTAATTCACTATCCGATTCCCACGAAATATCCCTTCACTAGAATGATAATCACCACAAATAAAATCCATGTTAGTGATCCATAGAAGGGATTACATAGTGCAAATATAAAAAAAATGATACCTTGTTACAGGTGTGGAAAAAATGACGCCTTATTTCTTTAAAGTCTGAAATGTGTATGTTTTTCTTTCAGTTGAACATATCATAATAGATCAACCTTGAGCTAATAAGTCTGGAATAGGTATATATGGAGTATGTCGTTTATATCCAGGACCCAAATACCAAAGGCAGAGACAATAACATTCATATTCCATGGTGTCTTGCCTATATAATGCAAGATATACTTGTATGCTACATGACCATGACAAAGTAATTTAATGGGCAATATATTACTGATATTTTGCATCATATACATTTCATGAATATATGGATGGCGTAGGAGAAATCAAGTTGATCTTCTGCGGTTGAAGATTTGGCCGTATCTTCCACGTAGAGGAAATAATTTTCAATGCCATGCTTGACAGTTGAACTCCAAAGTAACTATCACCGTGGTTGTTCCCTAATCCTCTGATAAACAAATTTCAAGCATTCTAGTAAAGAAAACGAATTACTGATGGACGGTATAAGAAACTAATGTCTGTGATTTATCTAGAGCAGTCTATCAGGACAACTGGTATATATGTCATCTGAACAATGGATGGATATGGTCTAGACTCCCCTTCAAAAGGGTCTGATATTCACAAAGATTTAACAGCAAGAAATTTATGAATATTCAAAAGACATACGGTTGGTATCTGTAAGCAAATCTGGGAGTATAGAACTGATCTTAGTTATTTTGATTCTTCAATTGCTTAGATTAATAATGCATAGAAACTACATAACAGAAGAGAACAAATATGGTATGGAGAATATGGCACTAAACTATACCTCACGTATATGCCACTCACGTGATACTACAAGAAATCGAGATCAGTATATAGACGGAATACAACTCACGTGATACTACACCATCAATCAGATGTCAATCACCCCTCAGAAATGCATATGGCTCTAAGGATGTTCAAGAAATGCGTGGAAATCACAGCAAGAGGAAGGGAAAAATATAGTACCTCAAGAACTCGACTCCTCGGCAACTCCTCCCGTGGAAAAATGAAGCAATCGGTGCTCTGATGACGATGCAAAAACTATCCCCGAGGACTGCCTAGACCTCCTCAACGCTATTGCAACTCCGGATCGTTGATCCGCGCACTCCGATGGGAGCTCCGTCGAAGCTTCAACGAGGGAGAGGGTGGAGGAAGAGGGCTTGTCGAAGAATTTTGGTATTTTTGGGCGAGGAAGGTTGATTTGGGGGTTTCTGCATGAAAGGGTATCTTGGTTCGGGTCTGAAATGGACCTGGACCCCAGCTCACTAAACTGACCATGACTTTGGCTCCCGAACTCGAATTTTCGCATTCTTAGACTAGTTGGAAAGATATCGACGAGCGCTACGTAATGGACTCTTTACTTGAATTTCTTATCCACTAGATAAGTACAGAGCAATTAAGCCCGAACTCAGTCAAGATTTGCATTTTAGTATATGTTCGGTTCTTGAGGTTTTTACATCTTGGGTTCTCCTCTCTGGAATGGGGATGCTGTTGCCGATTGGGGTTGTGTCCCAAAAAGGACTAAAGGCCAATTTGTGAGGAAGTCCCTAAAAGAGACTAATGTGTTGTAGCTCCAAAAGATGGGACCGAACATGCAACATACCCAACACGTGTATTGTTGTTAAAAAGATTACCAATGCATATATTAAATAATAAATCAGCGGATCCAAATGAATTAACAGAGAAACAACACCGAATAAGATTATATTAATCGTATGTTTCCCAATCATTATTCGATTATAAAATGCAAACAGGAACCGATTAAATGAACAGAAACATAAATAAGGGCATGATCCAGAAAGGGTAAAGCAATAAACATATTGCGACAACCAAAATGAAATAAAGATTAGTTTAGAATTCACTGAAGCGTCCATGAAATGGACTGTCTTTAGAGAAGATATCGCCTCCATAATACCGGTGCGTAGGGTACTGGCGATCTGCTCCCAGGATACGACGGGTCACGATCTTCGTCGGCGCACACCAACGGGATCGTCCTCGATTGTACCTCAGAGAATTGCAGCCGAGAGAAGAAGAGGGAGACGTTCGTCCGTGAGAGGAAGAACCAGAGAGAGAGACGGCTTGAGTGGTTTTTCTTGTGAGTGAGCAAGACGACGACGGGTGAGGGATATAAAAAGAGGGGCTCGCGTGCCCTAGCGCGCGGTGACCTTTGGTTTCCGAAAACGCCCCTCAACAGGCGTGTCCATTCGAATTCCAAACCCGTGGCTAAATCGAGCCGTTTGGATCAAGTCTGATTCCCAATGTGATCGCGATTAAATTAATTTGTCTAATTAATTTAATCGATCAGCCAAATGAAACCTGCAGCAAAAGTATCGAGATCCGAGATCCGAATTGACTCTCCCGAGCCGGAGCCGGAGTGGAGCGGAGCGCGCACGCACGCGTGTGTGGTCCTCCATTCCTCCTCTCTACTATTGCTACAAGAGCTTGGGGTGTGGACTCATATATAAGTCCACCAAAAGTTTAGATCTCTAAGGTATGGTACTAAACTTCCATCCAAACTCAACATGTTTCAAATTTGGGAATTCCCAACTTTCCCTCCAAACTATTTGGTTTCCCAATCGAAATCAAATTAATATCAATTGTAATTAATAGGTTTTGCAATTAAAACCTAAACACAATTTTAATACAACAATCCCCCACGAATTCACCAATTTGAAAAAGAGATTCAAAAGGAATTAAGAGACTTCTTTCGGCTGCCCACACTTTGCTTTCAGTAAAGGTACCTTCCGGTTTGAACCTCTACTTGAGTTTACTACTTTCACTTTAATAGGAACGAAGTGAACTACGTCTTGAACTTCAGACCTTAGTGTTAGAGTATACAGTAGAAACAACAAAGCGTTGTTCTTGGTGCAATCTTCAGGGTCGGTGCTCTTAACGGCCATGCACCCTTATCCTGTTTCATGAGTGTGTTTAGGAAAGACCCTCTTCCTATAACTGCGGTCCACAGTAACACTCACATAGGTGGCGTTCTCCAAGGATGCACTGCTAACATCCTGCCCAAAGGCTTGAACCCATTCAGAGCCTACGCTCTTCCTCAACTTACAACGTAAATGGCACTCAGGCTTCCAGGGATAAGACACTCATGCTTACGCATTAAACTTAGAGTGCCAACCAGTTCTCCAAACAGCTTGTTATTACCACATTGAACCTACTTTGTGGGATCTCCACTCAGATAGGTTGGGTTGCTACTGTAGAGGAACTCCCAATGGGTCTCAGTCCCATCCCAAGCCTAGACTTTAGGATTAAAGATCTATAAAGTCCCTTAGTCAACGGATCTACCGTGTTGTCTTTGGATCCAACAAAATCCACAACCAACACTCCTCGAGACACCAAATCCCTTAACGTCTTAAGTCTGATTTGTATGTGTTTCCTTGTTTTCTAATTGAACTTTGAACTCTTGATCTTGGCAATTGTGTCATATTATCACAATGTACCGAGATCGCAGGAACAGTCTGACCTACCATGGGAATCTCAGACAGAAGTTCCCTTAGCCATTCAGCCTCAATTCCAGTAGTGTCCAAAGCACACAGCTCGGCCTCAAAGGTGGATCGAGCTAGAATGGTCTACTTCATAGACCTCCAGGAGACTGTACCGCCTCCAAGGGTAAATACATACCCTGTGACACCATTACACCCAGACTCCTCTATTTTCCCTATCCAGCTTGCATCACTGTAACCTTCTAGTACAGAAGGATGTCTACCATAATGCAAACTAAGGGAAATAGTTCCCTTCAAGTACTTCAGTACTCGATCCAGAGCCTCCCAGTGAATACGTTCAGGACAGCTAGTGTATCTACTCAGCTTTGCAACCGAGGATGAAATATCAGGTCTCGTGCAATTTGCAAGATACATTAAACTTCCTATCACTTGTGAATATCTTAGCTGGGCTACAGGTACTCCACTTTTATTCTTAAACAACGTTTTGGATGAATCAAAAGGAGTTCTTACAGCTTTGCAATCTTGATATCCAAATTTCTCAAGTACCTTCTCAACATAGTGAGACTGAGAAATTACAATCCCATCAACTGACCTTGTCAGTTTGAGACCCAAGATCACATCAGCAACACCCATGTCCTTCATCTCAAACTTGCTACTCAAGAAAGCCTTAGTCTCATTAATAATCCTCATATGTGATCCAAACAACAGTATGTCATCAACATATAGGCACAAGACAATACACTCCTCACCTTTCACCTTGGAATAAACACACTTGTCGGATTCATGAACCTTAAAGCCACATGACAAAATAGTCTTGTCAAATTTTTCATGCCACTGCTTTAGAGCTTGTTTCAATCCGTAAAGGGATTTGACAAGCTTGCAAACCTTTCCCTCATTCCCAGGAGTCACAAGCCCATCAGGTTGATCCATATAGATCTCTTCCTCAAGATCGCCATGCAAGAAGGCGGTCTTCACATCCATCTGGTGGATAGAGAGATCATATACCGATGCCAATGCTATGAGCATCCGGATTGTGGTCATCCTAGTCACAGGGGAATAGGTATCAAAATAATCGATACCTTCCTTTTGCCTAAAGCCCTTGGCAACTAATCTGGCTTTGTACTTTTCAATTGATCCGTCAGGTCTAAGATTTCTCTTAAACACCCACTTGCACCCAATGGTAGAGCATCCTTTGTGTAAATCAACCAACTCCCAAGTCCCATTAGCCATAATGGAATCCATCTCAGATTTGATGGCTTCCTTCCATTATTTTGCTTCAGATGAAGCCATGGCTTCCTTGTAACTTGATGGATCACCCTCGATCTGGTAGACAACGAAGTCGCTACCCAGATCCTTAGCTATCTGAGGTCTTTTACTCCTCCTTGGCTCAATATCTTTAGAAAGATCATTGGGTTCAGGTTGAGTCTCAACCCCACATTCGATATCCTTTCCACTTGATCTGGAATAGATCCTGATGTGGAGGCGCCCTCAATGGTCAGATTCTGAGGAATTCCAGTCTTCAACGGAAAGACATCCTCAAAGAAGGTAGCATCACGGAGTTCAACAATAGTGTTGACATCTATGCCCGGTATCTCGGACCGAATTACCAAGAACCTATATGCATAGGTATTTTCTAGGTAACCTAAGAAGACTGCATCAACAGTTTTAGGACCAAGTTTCTTTCTCTTGTGTTCTGGGACTAAAACCTTAGCGAGACAGCCCCACACTTTGAGATTTTTTAAACTCGGTTTCCTATTTCTCCAAAGTTCAAAGGGACGCTTTTTCATATGTCTTGGAGACACCCTATTCAGAATATGACAAGCCGTATTCAAGGCTTCTCCCCACATATAGGTTGGAAGTCCAGAACTTTGTAGGAGAGCATTGATCATGTCAGTTAAGGTTCTATTTTTCCGTTCTGCTATCCCATTTGATTGAGGTGAATATGGGGTCGTAACTTCATGAACTATGCCAAAAGATTTCAATTGTTCATCAAATAAGTTAGAGGTATATTCACCTCCTCTATCTGACCTAAGGCGTTTAAGCACTTTTCCTGTTTGTGTCTCAGCCTCATTCTTAAAGATAAGAAATTTCTCTAAGGCTTCATCCTTGGTTTTCATTAGATATACATAGCAGTATCTATTACCGTCATCTATAAAGGTGATAAAGTATTTCTTATTGTCTCGGATCAACACACCATTAAACTCACAGATATCCGTGTGCACTAGATCCAAGATCTCACTATCTCTAGAGACAGACTGAAAAGACTTCCTATGTGTCTTATCTTGCACACATATATCATATTTTTGAGTTTTATCAATAGTGTGTTTTGGGATCAATTCTAAATTCATCATTCTTTTAATTGAATTTAGGTTTACATGTCCCAATCTACCATGCCACAGATCACAAGATTCTAGATTATTCACAACATGAGACACAGAACTAGAATATTCAGAATTCAAAACATTCAATTCATTAATGTTTACTGAATCACATCTAATTCTAAATAATAAATCAAAATCAGCCAAATAGTCTTTTCCATAAAAATGCCATGTCTCAGAATAATAACTTTATTACATTTAAAGTTTAATTCAAAACCATTTCTAACTAAGATAGAGCCAGATAACACATTCTTCTTGATGTCAGGACCATGCAGCACCCTGTGCAACGTCCAGACACGTCCAGAGGAGAACCTCAAGTTGACTTGTCCCGACCCTAGCACCCTGGCCGCAGAATCGTTCCCCATCTTCACAGTCCCACCGCTGCAGGTCTGATAAGAAGAAAACAACGTTCTGTTAGAACATATATTTACATTGGATCCCGTATCCACGAGTCACTCATTTGGATCATGGATATGGTATAGTTCAGGTTTTACAGAGACATACCCCTCGCTGGCTCTGAGTCCCATAGTGATCATGTTCACTTGTGGACTCCCGTCTGTAGCCTTAGGTTGAGCCTTCAAGGACGGACAGTCCTTCTTCCAGTGGCCAACCTGATTACAGTGCCAGCAGGCTTTATTCTTTGCCTTTTTCCAGATCTTGCCATTTGGTTTCATTTTATTGTTATTAGGACCCTTTCCCTTCTTATCCTTGCCTTAGCCTGAATATCAACAGGAAGCACAGGTTTTTGTTTCATGTGTTCCTCCTCTATGGCAATTGCCACCATCAAGTCATCCATAGAAATTTTCCTCTTTCTGTGTTTCAGGGTCATACCAAAGCCTTCCCACGACTTGGAGAATTTTTCTATGATGCACATGATCTGAAACTTCTCTGGAAGTTTCATTTCGGCATCCTCTAAACCATGGAGCAGGAGTAAAAACTCGTGTGCATGTTCAGAAACTGACTTTCCCTCGGCCATGGAAAACTTCAAAAACTTAGCTACGGAGTATTTCTCAATACCGAGATCTTCGATATTATACTTCTGATCCAAGTCTTCCCATAGCCCCTTCGCAGTCTGCGTGGACGAACAGTATACGTCAAACAACGTGTTGGACAGAGCCAACAAGATGCAACCATGACATATACGGTTACGTTCCTTCCACGCAGATTGCGCCTTATGGCTATCGGGTGAGGGGTTTTCTATTTCCACCGTAGGACAGTCGGTTTCAAGTATCGAGATTAACCCTATGGTGTTAAACCAGATCTTCATGCGTTGTTGCCAACGCTTAAAGTTCTGTCCACCGAATTTTTCAGGCATACCCGTCATATCTACCATCGATTTAAACATTGTTTCCGATATTCTAGAATCGGTTCGGGATATCTTCTCTAAGATTGTTGTTAAAAAGATTACCAATGCATATATTAAACAGTAAATCAACGGATCCAAATGAATTATCAGAGAAACAACGCCGAATAAGATTATATTAATCGTATGTTTCCCAATCATTATCTGATTATAAAATACAAACAGGAACCGATTAAATGAATAGAAACATAAATAAGGGCATGATCCAGAAAGGGTTAAGCAATAAACATATTGCGACAACCAAAATGAAATAAAGATTAGTTTAGAATTCACCGAAGCGTCCATGGGACTCGCGTGCCCTAGCGCGCGGTGACCTTTGGTTTCCGAAAACGCCCCTCAACGGGCGTGTCCATTCGAATTCCAAACCCGCGGCTAAATCGAGCCGTTTGGATCAAGTCTGATTCCCAATGTGATCGCGATTAATTTGTCTAATTAATTTAATCGATCAGCCAAATGAAACCCGCAGCAAAAGTATCAAGATCCGAGATGACTCTCCCGAGCCCGAGCCCGAGACCGAGACCGAGCGGAGCGCGCACGCGCGTGTGTGGTCCTCCATTCCTCCTCTCTATAATTCCTACAAGAGCTTGGGGTGTGGACTCATATATAAGTCCATCAAAAGTTTAGATCTCTAAGGTATGGTACTAAACTTCCATTCAAACTCAACATGTTTCAAATTTGGGAATTCCCAACTTTCCCTCCAAACCATTTGGTTTCCCAATTGAAACCAAATTAATATCAATTGTAATTAATAGGTTTTCCAATTAAAACCTAAACACAATTTTAATACAACATGTATGTATCGGATATTATTTCATTTTATGGATCACTGATAAAGTTATATTTTTTTGGCAAATGGGGATATCGGATATACACATACTATTTTTAAACATATATATGTTTGTGTGAATATTTATTTGACAAAAACAAAAATAGATAAAGACACAGATTTTTATTTGTTTGTGTCGATATTGGCAGAGATATAATTACCATTTTTCTGAGGACACGGATACGTGTAAGTTGCATGTTTTTTGGATGATATTGATGCATTCATATTCGTATGTCATTGTAACCATTTTTCTGAGGACACGGATACATGTAAGTTGCATGTTTTTTGGATGATATTGATGCATTCATATTCGTATGTCATTGTAACCATTTTTAAGCAGATATGGATATGTATTTTTATTTTGGCAGATTTAGAAGTGGATATTGATACAATTTTTCATTTTTCCCCGAATGCAGATATAAATACAGATATCGTTTTTATTTTATAGGGATCTGAATATAAATAAAGTTACATTTTTGTGTGGATATGGATGCATCCATATTCCGCAACCATCATAACTATTTTTAAGTGGATATGGTTATCTATGCTTATTTTGATGGATATAAAAATAGATAAATATATTGATTTATGTATTTTTTTGCGAATATATGAATGGATGCAAATAATGTCTTCATTTTCTTAAGATATGGATATATATATATTCAAATTTTTCAGTGAATGTAGGTATAAATATGGATATTCGTATTACCGACTCTACATGTGTGTTGTATAAACATGCACACATCCATTTGACATTATTAAAATTTTCAAGCATTCTCAATATGAAGATATAAAGTTTCTTTCTCTATGATGTGAATGGTGTAAGAAATTCTATACATGCAACTACCATATATGGTAGTTGTCAACTTTATTATTTTTTTTATTTCTTATTTTTGTGGCTCATGATTAATTATGAAAGGGTGCATCATTTGGGAGGTTGCTTTTGGTGGTTACCTTAATGGATAGGTAACCATCATCTTTTATAAATATGTATTTGGGGTCCACTCTCCCTCAACTAATGAATGCAAGAGGATCCATTACTCAAGCATATTAGGCAAGAGTTGAGAAGGAGAAGGAAATCCATCTTTATCACTTCATTTCCGCTGCGATGGCTTCCGGTAACCCTTAAGTATCTTAGATCTATTCTATTTTAACTAAATTTTAGATCTATCATTTGGTATCAGAGCACTTGAAACTCAAAAACAATGTTGTGTCTATTAAATCATGTATCTTGAAGTAGACGGTTTAAATCGATAAAACTTAAGTTTCTTTTAAATAATTTTTGTAGCACTAAAAAAACTCTTTACATTCAAGCTTATAATGAAGTTCCTTGTCTATGTAAAAATCTCGCTAAAATTTTTCATTCAACCGTGCTTTTTCTTGTTCCTTCACAGTACAAGTATTCTTTCCTGTGCAAGTTCTAATCACCGTAATATAATGAATTGATTTCTTTTTTAGTTTATATCGAAAATATTTGGTTTTTTTACTTTCCTCCAAATTAGGCTTCCACTTTGCTTTGTTAGTGCTTTGGCCCGAAGTCCGATTCTTGCATTTGAAAAGCTAAGTGCCCGTCATGACGGGTTTGTGGCAGCAGTTGGCTTTAGATTAGTGGCGGACAATTGTTGCTGCACTTGCTGGATTCCTAATCAAAACATTAATCGGTCGTATTTAGATTTGCTTAGATGTTATTTAAAAAAAGGCGAATATTCAGAAACATACAATAGATCGAAGAGTAACTCTTTGTGCAGACAATACATATAATACTCTTACAGTACCAATACAGATTATTCTGAGAACTTCTCTTTTCTGAAGATTGTTGGATTTTCAGTAGCTTTCCATACACGAAATTGGACGACTGCCAAACTTCCAGAAGTCTGAGATATCTTAGAAAGGTCAAAAAAAATGAGGGACCTTTCCATTTCTTAGTGTGAAATTACGTGTTTGGAAGAAAGCTAACTGCCCTACACTAACTTGACACGCAAAATGTCTCTCTGTTTGTTTATATGTGGAAAGTTGTTGTTTATTTTTCATAATAATAAATAATCAGAAATCCATCTTGATCAAAATTTGTTATGATGATAATTGCTTGATTAACTCCCTATGTCATTCGAGTACATATGTATAATTGAATCTGGAGGAATAGCCACAGCATCCGATCAATTCATACTATACATATTTATTCTTGACATTGAGTAGTTATTGGTTAGCTATTCAAAAGTAGCCACAACATCTAGGATTACAATGCCAATAATTACATTAAGTGACGGAGTTAATTGGACATCATTTTTTTATGAGAAAAATAAATTATTTATTAGTTATTCTAATGCCCGCAGGTACGGAATTTCTAATGAATATATGAAATTTATTTATCTCATTTGTTAAGAAAATTAATTGTATATTACAATTCTTTAGCCATAGCAAGTCTTGTAATGATAATACATTGATTTCTCAAAATATTAAATAAGTTAGTATTTTGAATTAAGTTTTATGCTTGAGTTATTGTTTATTATGGTAGTCTTGTTATGAAATTATTGAAGATAGTTCAGCTTTCATGTCTACTCAATTCAATGTCTTGAATTATGTTCCGATTCTACATGGAAATAATTTTTCAGAATGGAAAGAGAATATTCTTCTTGCTTTAGGATGTATGGACCTTGACTATGCACTTCTATTGAGGAACCGGCGAAGCCTACGGATGAAAGTGGTCGAGGCGTCAAGGATTTTTATGAATGGTGGGAGAAATCCAACCGATTGAGCTTAATGATCATGCAAACTAACATAGCCAAGAATATCAGGGGTTCAATTCATGAATGTAAGACTACAAAGGAGTTTTTAGAGTATGTTGAAAAATAGTTTAAAACTTCAGAAAAGACTATGGCAAGCATACTCCTAACAAAATTATCTTCTATGAAGTATAATGGTTGCACCAGGATAAGAGAGAATATAATGGAAATGAGCAACATTGTTGCTCAACTTAAAGTACTTAAACTTGATATCTCTGAGCCATTACTTGTTCATTTAATTCTCAACACTTTACCTTCATAATATGGACCATTTAAGATTTTCTACAACACACATAAGGATCATTGAACTCTAAATGAGTTGTTAGTGATGTGTGTACAAGAGAAAAATAGGCTCAAGCAAGAGAAGGTTGAGAGTGTCCATTTGATCACTCGTAGAAAAGAGAATAAATGGAAAAGGAATGTGAAACATCCAGAAAAGAAGCTAAATGAATTTAAGAAGGCAAAATGCTTCTTTTGCAAGAAACCTGAGCACGTTAAAAAAAATGTATCAAGTTTAAGGAATGGCTCGTCAAGAAAGGTATACATTTATGTCTTGTATGTCATGAATCTAATTTCATTGATGTTCCTTCTAATACTTGGTGGATTGACTATGAACTTTCAATCCATATTTCCAAACTCCATGCAGGGCTTTCTGAGCATAAGGAGACCAATGGAAAATGAGGAAAGCGTATTTATGGGAAATCGCATGTCTTCAAATGTAGAAGCGATTGGAACGCAACGACTCATTTTACAATCTTGCTATGTTCTTGATTTGGAAAATGTTTTTTATGTACTCAAGTTCTCTACAAATTTGATTTCTATATCTTGACTTTGTAAACTTGGATACAAATTTTTATTTGATAAATTACTTTTCCAAATGTTCAAGAATGATAAGTTAATTAGCACAGATGAATTGGTTGATAATTTGTACAAAATACATTTAGATTCGTATTTTGAAAGTAATCTCCTTGTTACAATGTTGTTGGTAAAAAGCAAAAACGTGTTAGTGATCGATCATCAATGTTATAACATAAAAAATAGGCCACATCTCCATTAAAAGAATTAAAAAAATTAGTAATGATGGAGTAATTGATGCTCTTGACTTTACTGATTCAAGTGTTTGTGTGGGGTGTATTAAAGGTAAACATACCTACAAACATGCTAAAGGATCAAGGAGAAGTACTAGTCTTTTAGAAATTATACATACTGACATATGTGGTCCGTTTCCTATAGAATATTTTAGTGGTCAAAATACTTCATCACCTTCATAGATGAGTTCTCACGTTACATGTATTTTTATCTTTTATTGAAAAATCAGAAGCTATAAATGCATTTAAGGATTATCAAATAAAAGTAGAGAGACAACTAGAAAGGAAAATTAAAATTGTGAGATCAGATAGAGGTGGTGAGTATTATGGTAGGTATGTTGGAGGAGAACAAAAACTTGGACCATTTGCGCGATTTCTTAAGGATGAAGGTATTGAACATCAATTTTCAATGTCCGGTGAGCCAGATCAAAATGGTGTCACCGAAAGACAGAATCGCACGTTAATGGATATGGTTCGAAGTATGATGAGTAACTCCTCATTGCCATTATCCTTTTGGAATGAAGCTCTAAAGACAGCCGTGCATATATTAAATAGAGTTCCATCAAAAGCAGTTCCATCTACTCCCTTTGAGCTTTGGAAGGGATGGAAAACAAGATTGGAACACATACACATTTGGGGTTGTCAAGCTGAGATTAGAATCTATAACCCACATAAAAAAAATTGGATATGAAGACTACAAGTGGATACTTCATTGGTTATCCAGAAGGCTCCAGAGTTATATATTTTATTGTCCAAATAGAGAATCGAGTATTGTAGAATCAAGGAATGCTGTATTTTTGGAAAATAGCGAGAAAAGTGGGAATAAGATGGTAATAAAGACATCATACTTGATGAATTACCGGATCTTGTTATACCACTAGAAAGGGAGGAGCAAAATATTCAACACGATATCTTATATGAGACACAACATCAAGATATTGTTGTCCCTCAAATCTAAGATATTCCTTTGGTTGAACCGATGGTGAATCTTCCACTACCTGAAAATCAAGTTGAAATAGCACCAATTGTTCAACAAGGTGTTGTTACAACTAGATCTGATCGGGTAGTAAAATCTACAATCTCATCAGATTTTATAACATACCTACAAGAATGTGACTACGACACTGGAGTTTCAGAGGACACAATATCATTTTCACAAGCCATGAGTGGAATTAATTCTACTAAATGGTATAATGCCATGAGGGAAGAGACGTATTCTATGAGTGCAAATCAAGTATGGGACTTAGTAGAGCTACCCAAAGGAGCGAAATCTATTGGTTGCAAATGTGTCTTTAAAACTAAGAAAGACTCATTAGGTAATATTGAGAGATATAAAGTCAGACTTGTGGCTAAATGTTTCACTCAAAAGGAGGGCATAGATTACCATGGGACTTTCGTTCCAGTATCACGAAAGGATTCATTACGAATAATCATGTCATTAGTAGCTCATTATGATTTAGAGTTACACCAAATGGATGTGAAAACAACCTTTCTTAATGGAGACTTGGATGAACATGTTTACATGCGACAACCTGAGGGTTTTATTTTAGATAATAGCAAACATTTAGTTTGTAAATTAAGGAAGTCTATATATGGACTAAAACAAGCATCTCGTCAATGATAAATTAAGTTCAACAATGCAATAACTTCATTTGGTTTTGTTGAGAACATTGTTGATAATTGTATATATCTTAAGATGAGTGGGAGTAAATATGCTTTTCTAGTCCTTTATGTAGATGACATTTTACTTGCTTGTAATGACCTTGGGATGTTACGAGATACAAAGATGTTTCTTTCTAATTATTTTGAAATGAAAGATATAGGCGATGCTAAATATGTCATTGGCATTGAAATTCATAGAGACAGATCTTATAGAGTACTTAGATTGTCTCAAAAGGCCTATATTGAAAACTTATTAGAGAGATTTGGGATGAAATATTGTTCTCCTAGCCCAGCACCTATGGTAAAAGGAGATAAAATTTTCTCATTCAAATGTTCCCAAAATAATTTAGAAAAAGAACAGATGAAGGACATTCTATATATATCTATCATTGAGAGTCTAATGTATGCCCAAACATGCACTAGACCATATATATGTTTTGCAGTTGGAATGTTGGGTAGATATCAAAGCAATCCAGGCATGGATCATTGGATAGCGGCAAAGGTCTTGCGATATTTGCAAGGAACTAAGGATTTTATGCTAATCTACCGGCATTCAGATTCGTTAGAACTCATTGGCTATTCAAATTCGGATTATGCAAGTAGTAAGGAGGATAGAAAATCTACCTCTGGATACATTTTTCTGCTTGCTGGAAGCGTTATTTCATGGAGAAGTGTGAAGCAATCACTTGTCACATCAAGTTCCATGGAAGCCGAATTCGTAGCATGTCACGAGGCTACTACACAAGCAGTTTGGCTAAAGAATTTCATTGTGGATCTCAAGATAGTGGATTCAATCTAAAGACCATTAAAGATTCATTGTGATAAGTCCGCAGCTGTATTTTTCGCTAACAACAACAAGTATACACGTACCGGAATGAGAATCGACATTAAATATCTTGTTGTTAAAGAGAAAGTTAGAGATCATTTAGTATTGATTGAACATATAGGTACTAAGTACATGATGGCGGATCCTATGATAAAGGATTTGTCGCCTAGTGTATTCATCAATCATGTAATTGAGATGGGCCTATCTAGTACCTTGTAATAATATCAATACATCCATGTGTGTACACCTTAAGTTTTGGTATGATGATCTTTTTGTTTATTGTCTGTTATATTTTGATAGCATGCATGAACAGATATAAAATAAGGACCCGTGTTAATATTTGGATATTAACATATGAAGTTTTGTTAAGATAAGCAAACTATTGGTATTGTAATACTTGGAAGGATATATCTGCTTGAAAGGTATCTACCATCAAGATTCATATTAATAGAGTTTAACTTGACAAATGTAAAACAACAAATTTGCTACATGAGCCAAGTAGGAGAATGTAAGAAATTCTATGCATGCAACTACCATATATGGTAGTTGTCAACTTTATTATTTTTTTTATTTCTTATTTTTGTGGCTCATGATTAATTATGAAAGGGTGCATCATTTGGGAGGTTGCTTTTGGTGGTTACCTTAATGGATAAGTAACCATCATATTTTATAAATATGTATTTGGGGTCCCCTCTTCCTCAACTAATGAATGAAAGAGGATCCATTACTCAAGCATATTAGGCAAGAGTTGAGAAGGAGAAGGAAATCCCATCTTTATCACTCGTTTCCGCTGCGATGGCTTGCGGTAACCCTTAAGTATCTTAGATCTACTCTATTTTAACTAGTTTTTAGATCTATCATGTGAATGTGCGTATAGATATGGATATTTGTATTACCGACTCTACATGTGTGTCGTATAAACACGCACACATCCATTTGACATTATTAAAATTTTCAAGCATTCTCAATATGAAGATATAAAGTTTCTTTCTCTATGATGTGAATGGAACGTGTGTGTGTGTATAATTTCAAATTTTTCAGTGAATGTGGGTATAGATATGGATATTCGTATTACTGACTCTACATATTTGTTGTATAAACACGCACACATCCATTTGACATTATTAAAATTTTCAAGCATTCTCAATATAAAGATATAAAGTTTCTTTCTCTATGATGTGAATGGAACGAGGGAAATATGGTAAGTCGTCACAGGGGAAGAGTGCTAATTTGAAAAAAAAACTGCTTTAATCAGTTAGGTTTGATCACTTGAAACGATGTTATAAATTAGATTTCGTATCAAACTTTTAAAAATAGTCGCTTGTTATATGACTCATGTAATGTTGTTTCTTCAAAATTTGGCATGTTGGCTAGATTTTTACCATGTGGAGTTAGGGATGTCAGGAAAGCTCGAACTCGATGAGCTCAACTCGGACTCAACTCGTTAAGGGCTCACGAGCCGGACTTGAAACCTTAACGAGCCCGAGCTCGAGTTGGGTTTTATGGCTCGTTAGCTTATCGAGTCGAGTCCGAATTGGGCGTTGTTCAACTCGGAAACTCGACTCGATAACTCGTTTCCACTCTTAATAAAATGTTGAAAACATATATACCGAAACTTTCACATTGAGTTTGATACAAAATAGAGGTTAACATTTTGCTTGCCCAAAAAACTACAGAAAAGAGTATAAAAAATCAAAGTTACAAATGGCATTTACATATTTTAATGTATAAAATAGAACAATGACTCGTTAAGAGGTTCATGAGCCTGCTCATTTTGAGGCTCGTGAGCCGGCTCAGAAACTCATGACTCGATAAGAGGCTAGTGAGCCAGCTCATTTTGATGCTCGTGAGCCAGCTCATAAACTCGTGGCTCGATATGAGGCTCGTGAGTCAGCTCGAACTCGACGAGTTCGAGTTGGTGATCTAGGGCTTGACCCTTATCGAGCCCGAGTTCGAGCCTTGTTTTCGAGTTCAAGTCCGAGTTGAGGCCAACTCGGCTCGTTGAACTCGATAGACACCCCTGTGTGGAGTGGAAGGGGTTTGGTTTCCATACACTCTTCTTTATTAGCTCTAGATAAAAGCTATTTTACCTAAAGATCCAAACCCTGTTGCACTATCAATCAAATCTCCGCAAGTTCCCATAAATGAAGATAAAGAAGTTGCATGTTGACTCTATTTTAATCGTCTGCAACTTTTCATTTACTCGATAATTTTATTGATTATATTTTTTGAATGAAGTTGATTATCAGAAGCCACGCTTAGCCCTCGATTGAAAAAAATGAAGTAAATTTATGTACGAGTGAGAGAAATATTTTATTGCAGTCTAGTTTTACACAACTTGGATATTAGTCTTGCCGAGTTGATTAACAATACAACAGAAAGGAAATTAAAATGAGCGACAACATGAAGCTAATTTATTGCAGTCTGCGAGCTGTTAAGTTTAATTTATTGCTTCATTTATTCACAATTCTCGTGATGTCTATTTGTGCTCATTATTCAGTCATTAACGTCTGTTGTTGAATTCTTAACTTGACGAGTGTTACCATATGCTAGCATCACAATAGTAATAGGACATGTAAAGATGCAACAATCATGAACGTATACTGCACGTGACATATATTCTAATTTAATCAACGGCATCTGGAATGATTCTAAACGAAATCGTTTGATAAAATGAAGTAATGCAATCAACGGATTTTGCATACTATGATTCATTGAATAATAATAAAAAAAGGTAATTAGAGGGTAATAATTGAATGGAATGAATTTAAACATTGCGCAGGAAATCAATGTTTCACGGCAAATAAAAAATACCACGGTAATGTATTTACGAAAGCAGATTTTATCGAAATTACAATTGGTATATATGAATGAAATACATACCTGAGTTGACGACCATTGAATCAACATGAGTGATGGTCTTCCAAAAGAGGAATTGCGCCCAAAAACTGGAAATAAAACTCTCTCTCTCTCTTTTGGTTTTGAATTCAGAACATGTAAATCCCCAAAAGAGGAGATCTGTAACTCCCTTAATGAAGATGGATTTTTGCAAATAGAGAGAGGGTGCGTGGATATCCTTTGGGGATATGACCAATTCCATAACTATCTTGAGAATTTTCAAATTTACCCATCATAAATATGGAAATTCTTCCTTGGTCTTTACATAATTAATCCACATGTAATCAAAACATACACTTATGTCCAAAGTAAATTCCTAACTTTATTTGATCACTTTCTTTATTGGGTCATAAATAAAGTTCACAGTATTAATAATTACAAATATATACATATATAAGTCCATCGTTGGATATAAATTCCAACAATCTCTCACTTGGACTATATGTGTTTATATTATAATCACATAATATTCGCATGAGCTCAGACTTTCTGTCATCATTTTAATGTGTACAAATCATGTCTATTAGTTGTATCAATCATAGGATCAAAATGGCTATGTTACAACCATAGTAACATAACCTTTAATGGTCACGTATATTATTACAACTTAATAACATGGATTAGAACATTTACATGTAGCATGGAAATCATATGCAATGTGGTCTTAACATATCAACATCCAACTAGTCCACTTGAATGAGATCATACTTTGTGAATAATACAGTGAACATACAAGAATTGTTTATACAAAATAATAACAATATTATCCAAACTGAAATGCCAAGATACCGAATAAAATTGTTTACAGGCATTTTCAAAAATTACAAACTCCCACTAAAACTGGATATCTTTAACTGAAATGACACTCATATTCATGGTATGATCATGAAATACTCTAGGTGGTAATCATTTAGTAAGCGAATCCGCAATCATGGATTTTGTACCAATATGCTCAATAGATAATTGTCCACTTTGTACTCTTTCTTTAACAACCAGGAATTTGATCTATATATGCTTAGACTTTGTCGAACTCATGTTGTTATTGAAATATAAGATCGTTGATTTGTTGTTACAAGATAACTTTAGTGTTTTCAACACCATCAACTATACACAGTCCTGTGACAAATTTACGCAGACAAATTCCATGATTGGATGCCTCATAACAAGCTATGAATTTTGTTGCCATAGTGAAAGATGCTATAAGAGACTGGTTAGCACTCTTTCAAGAAATAGTACCCCCAGGAAGTAGATAGATGTAGCATGATGCAGACTTCATACTATTATATCTTGACATCCAGCAAAACTGGAGTCGCTATAACCATTGATCTCAAGTTGGTCTGGCCTCCTATATGTGAGCATATATTCTTTTGTTCTTTGTAGATATCTCAGGACCCTTTTAATTGCTTTCTAATGATCTTGTCCTGGATTGCTAAAATATCTGCTTAACATCCCTATAATATATGCCAACTCTGGTCGAGTACAAACTTGCGCCTACAATAGACGTCCAACTGCTGATGCGTAAGGAATTCTTTGCATCTCCCTTTTCCCAAAATCATTCTTAGGGCATTGATTTAGACTGAACTTCTCTCCTTAGCCACAGGGGTATCAGATGGTCTACAATCTTGCATACCATATCTTTTGAGAACCTTTTCAATATAGCTCTTTTGAGATAAACCAAGGATATGCTGAGAACGATCCTGATATATCTCAATACCCAAAACAAAAGAAGCATCACCAAGATCTTTCATGTCAGAATTCTTTGAAAGAAATATCTTAGTATCTTGTAAAAGGTTCATATCATTGCTAGCAAGCAAGATGTCATCAACATATAATATCAAGAAAATATGTTTACTCCCACAAAATTTATGGTATCTGCATTCATCGGACAAATTCATCTCAAAACCAAAAGAGATGATAACATGATGAAATTTGAAATATCATTGTATTGAAGCATGTTTGAGTCCATAGATGGATTTTTCAGGTTTGCAAACTATATTCTTTTGGTCTCCCAACACAAAATTTTCTGGTTGCATCATATATATTACTTCCTCAATGTCGCCATTAAGAAATGTTGTCTTTACATCCATCTGATGCAAATCTGAATTAAAGAATGCAACTAATGCCATTATAATCCTGAAAGAGTCTTTCGAAAAAACTAAAGAGAAAGTCTCTTTATAATCAATGCCTTCTTTTTGTGTAAATCTTTTTGCAACAAGGTGGGCTTTATATCTTTCTACGTCACCTTTTGAATCCCTCTTGGTTTTAAATATCCATTTGTAACCAATGGATTTCACACCTTCAGGTAATGGGACAAGTTCCCACACATTGCTATCCTTCATGGATTTTGTTTCCTCATTCATGGCATCTATCCACTTTAGAAAGTTGACACTTTGCATGGCTTAATGAAAAGTGATGGGATCATTTTCCATCACTCCAATGTCTACATCTTGTTCTTGGAAAAATACAATATACTCTTCCGGTATTATTGCACTTCTTCTTTCTCTAGTGAGTCTTCTTAATGACAAAGATTCATTAGGTGTTGATGTTTGTTCCTCTATGATTTTATTTTGGGTTGATTCAGTAACATTGTCTTTAACATTTGTGTCATCAGAAATGATATAAATGTGATCCTTATCAATTTGAACTACACCTAAGGGAATGTCAATATATTCCTCTTCAAAAATAAAGTCTTTACCTTTATCTCCCCTCGCAAACTCGACATCCTCAAAAAAACTAGCATTACCAAACTCAAAAATAGACTTAATTGTGGGATCATAAAATTTGTACCTCCTTGATCTTTAAGAGTATCCAATAAAGTAACAACTAATTGTTCTTGCATCCAGTTTCTTTTCATTAGGCTTGTAAAGCCTTACCTCAGCTGGACATCCCCAAACATGAAAATGATTTAGACTGAGCTTCCTGCCCATCCAAAGTTCATATGGGGTTTTATTAGTTGGCTTAATTTAAACTCTATTTATGATATATGTTGCAGTCTTGAGAGCTTCTTCCCAAAGAGACTCTGGTAAGGTAGAATGACAAATCATTTCCTCACCGTATTCTTAAGTGTTTTGTTTCATCTTTCAGCTATACCATTCATGGTCTGTGACCCTGACATGGTATACCGTGGGATAATACCGCATTCTCTGAGGTATCTTGCAGAAGGTCCAGGACGTTGTTCACCTGAACTGTCATATCTATCGTGGTATTCACCACCACGGTCAGATCTGACGCTTTTAATCCTTCTACCGAGTTGATTCTCAACTTCGGCCCTAGAATTTTTTAACACATCCAAGGATTGAGATTTTTCATGAATGAGATATATGTAGCCATATCTAGAAAAATCATCTATGAATGTTATAAAATATTATTGTCCACTTCAAGCAACCGAAGGGAACGAATCACAGATATATGTATGTATAAGTTCTAAGACGTCTAATGACATATTGGCTTCAAATATCCTTTTGTTAGTTTGTTTTTCTTTTATACAATTCACGCACATATCAAAATATATGAAATCTATGGGACTTAGAATTTCAGTTGATACAAGACTTTCTATCCTTGACCTGGATATGTGCCCTAGTCGTTTGTGCCATAATGATGCTGAACTCATATCTATAATTTTTCTTTCTGTACCTTGTGTAGTAGAAAGAAAGGATTCATTATAAGAGGCAGCATTATTCAAGCAATAAAGATGATCAAATTCAGATAAGAAATCAAAACCAATAAAGATAGAATTATGAAATAAACTAAGTTTTCCATCACCAAAAGAAATAGAGTAACCAGCTTTGTCCAAAAGATAAATTGAAATTAAATTTCTATAACAAAGATGGAGCAACAAAAGTTCCATCTAGATCAAGGTAAAAGCTACTCTTCAGCAAGAATCTAAATTTTCCTATTACTTCGACATCTACGGATTCGCCATTCCCCACGTAGAGGTACTTTTCAGCTTGACTGGGTTTTCAGTAGCTCAGGCAGCCCTGCATGGAGAAACTAACATGAGTAGTAGCTCCAGAATCTAGCCACCCAGTATGTTATGATACTGAAGTCAAATTAATTTCCGAACAAACCAAACTATGAAGCGTACCTTTCTTAGCATGCCAAACATGATAATTTGTGCACTATTTCTTCCTGTGTCATTCAACTCCACAAAAGAAATAGACCGTAGCAGATGGTTCCTTATTTTATTATTTTTTATGAGGTACTGCGATTGCAGCTTCCTTTTTCCGCTTCCTTTTCTTGTCCTTTCCCTTAGAGGTGAAGGCAATATGATCACTTTCTGTCTTATCTTGCTCCAGCCTTTCCTCTTCCTGAACACAGTATGAGATGCTCATTCAGAGATCAAATCTCCTTCTAACAGTTATAGCTCACCTTAAACTGGTTGAATGAAGGAGGAAGAGATATCAGAACCAAATGTACCAACAAGTCCTCGGAGAGTTCTTTGAGAGCTTCTAACTTAGAAGCAAGATGGGACATATCCATGATGTACTCCCTGATGTTACCTTTTCCCTTATGCCGCATTGAAATCAGACTAGCCAAGAGTGTATCAATTTCAACCTTTTCATTCTTGGCAAATCGTTTTTCAATATCGGCTAAGAATTCTTTAGCAGTACTTATTTTCTCAAACATGGTGCCCCTGAACGCTTCCGAAATGATCCTTTTCATTATCGTCACGCACATGCGATTTGATCTCTCTCACTTTTCTTTATCCATCTTTTCATCAGAGGTACTCTTATCCATAAGTGGTGGAGGAGAGTCAGTCCTTATCGCAAGGTCAAGATCTACGACCCCGAGAACTATCAACAAGTTCTCCTACCATGACTTAAAATTGGAGCCATTTAACATTGGAAACGAATTGATGGTAGCAATTATGTTGGTGGAATTTATATCTGAAAAAATAACAAAACGTCCACATAACTACAATAAAGTCAAATATTGAATATAGGTGAAATCCCATCTCAGGATATCTACCACTCCACTACAGTTTTATCTTCGGATAAAATATACCTTGTGAGTGATATCTTGACGTAGTTATAAATATAGATAATAATAACGTGCCAAATAGAAATCAACCTTTGAGTGGATTTAATATTTGTACAACAACCAAACAATCATCACATATTTAAAACTACAATTGTATACACAATTTTGATGGATAATAATTTTCCTTTGGGTAAATATTTATCCATATGAATTAATGATGCATAACTATTCATATTTTGTCATACATCAATTTCAACAACATCGACCACTTTGGTGACATATTGTTTTAACTAATGCATATCAAAAAAAAGTAAGCATCCATCCCTACATTCAAAACTGATGTTTAATTTTAACAACGATAATTCCCTAATGAGAAACTGTGGGCCCATAACTCATTGTTGAACTCTTTACTTGATGGGTATTACCGGAGGTTAACATCTCAATAGCAATAAGACATATAAGGATGCAACAATCATGAACATATACTGCACGTTCTAATTTAATCAACAGAATCTGGAATGATTCCAAACAAAATCATTTAATAAAATGAATCTATGCAATCAACGGATTTTGCATACTATGATTCGTTGAATAATAATAATAAGGGTAATTAGAGGGTAATAATTGAATGGAATCAATTCAAACATTGCGTAGGAAATCAGTGTTTCACGGCAAATAAAGATATACCATGACAACATATTTACGAAATTAGATTTTATCGAAATTACAATCGATATACATGAATGAAATCCACACCTGAGTTGACAACCATTGAATCAACAGGATTGCCGGTCTTCCAAAAGAGGAACCACGGTCCAAAACTGGAAACAAAACTCTCTCTCTCTCTCGGTTTTGAATTCATGAAGAGGTAAATCCCCAAAAGAGGAGATCCACAACTTCCCTTTATGAAGATGGGTTTTTCAATTAGGAGAGGGTGTGTGGATATCCTTTGGAGACCATGATCAATTCCATAACTACCTTGAGAATTTTCAAATCTACCTATCATAGATTTGAAAATTCTCCCATGGTCTCTACATAATTAATCCACATGTAACCAAAATAGATTCAAAGTAAATTCCTAACTTTATTTGATCAATTTCTGTATTGGGCCATAAATAAAGTTGATAGTATTGGTAATTACAAATATATACATATGTAAGTCCATCGTTGGATATAAATTCCAACATATGTAACTTGATTTATCTTATATGAATATTTTTATAAAGTTAATGCAACACCGTGACATAGTCTCGTATTGAAAATTCACGACGTATGAGAGTGAGTTATAAATGGTGACCTCTACTTAAGAACACGAGCTTAAACATTTTGCTTGATTGTTAATGGCTCCAATTTGGCTTGGACCCAGCAAGTTGTCAATATATGTTTTCTTCGATAACACATGGGGACCTAAGCACCGTGACGTTACAAATGGTATCCGACCCATGTTCTTACTGATAGTGGAAAGGGCTTATCCGAACGGACCTAAGCCGTGAACGTGCAGCTGTCAATGTCACTGCAAATAAGCGATGGGTCATTTCATACCATGGACTTTACGAACATAAGCAGAAGAGGTTATAATACTCCAACATAGTCCCACATCAAAAACTTATGAAGTAAGTGAGTTATAAGTGGTGTAGATTACTATTTTGACAACTTGTGATTAAGCATTTTGGGTGGTTGTCAACGGGTCCATTCGGATCTAAATCCAACAAGTTGTCAATGATAGATTTCCTCCATAATGTCCGAGGACAAAAGCTCGGCACGTTACAAATGGTAGCAGAGATAGGTTCCACACTAGAAGTGGAAAAGGCTACCGAAGGGACTTAAGTCGAGAGCGTGCTACCGCCGCTGTCACTAGGAATAAGTGATGTTATATGGCGCAAAGAGGACATTATAAATATTAGTGGAGAAGGTTGTAACATCGCAACACACTCTCACGTCGAGAACTCATGAAGTGTAAGAGTGGGTTATAAGTGGTGGAAATTACTATTTGATAGCTTGGTTTAAACATTTTCGTGGTTGTCAACATGCTCAATAGGGCTAGAACCCAACAAATTGTTAACGTTAGTTTTCCTCAATAATGTTCGGAGACTTAAATCCGAGACATTAAAGTTAACATGTAAATAGGAAAAGCGTATGGATGTATGCATTTTTTGTGGCAAAATTTGTGGGTATAGAGTGCAAAAATCTAAGAAATATATAAGTAAATCCTACCATGTCTATGGTAAAGAAAGGGTTTTTATTAGTCGCGTCCCTCTGAGATACTGTAATATCAGTTATGCCCCTTTCTCTTTTGCAATATGAGTTGTGCCCCCGACTTCTTGTCGTTCTATCACTCTTGCCCCTCATATTAGTTGTCGTCCATCCCCAACGTAAACGGACGCTAACTTTGTGAATACAAAGGGTATTAAATTAAAAGAACAGATTGAATGATCTTTCATCAACTCCTCCATCCCCCACTCCTCCTCCACCCCAGCCTCCTCCTCCTCTTCATGGAGCCCTGACATCCTCCTCCCTAGCCTTCTATGCCCTCGGTTGCCTTCCCCTCTTCTAGCACCCCCTCCCCCTCCTCTGCCCCCAGCCTCCTCCTCCCACCTCCTCCTTCAGCCCTTTTCTCCGCCACTTCGAGCTCTCCAGTCCCTTCCCACCGCTGCCCCTCACCTCCTCCACCCCCACTTCCTTTGACCCCCTCCCCCTCCATTACCTTTCTTTGTCTTTCCTCACTTGGAAGATGGTTGTCGAGGGAATAGCTGTCGGTGGCTCGATGGAGGAGCTCCTTGGTGATTGATGAAACTAAAAAATCACTCTTCGCTAATTTGGTGGAATTAACGTCTGATGTTCATTGTAGGTGGGCAATTACGAATTAATTCAAAAGACCACTTAAATTAATATTTAATTAAAGTAAGCGTCCAGATTCATTTTTTACTTGGACAAGTCCAAGGTCGAACTCACTGAGGTTAATGTCTTCTTAGGTCAATTATTAGATGATCTATATGTTAGGTTTTCATAGGAGCATTTTTTATTTTTTATGCAATTAATGATGATATGAAATTTTGGTAAAGTCTAGAGTTAAAATACAATTTTCAATTAATGAAAATCCAAAAGTGCTAAACACATGATCAGAATATGAAAATATACAAAATCAAGCAACTATGATTTTTTTAGAATTTTCGGATGTAAAATGAATAAGTGTCCAAAATTTAGGTTACACACTTGAGATCCCAAATGGGAACCGATGCAAATGTGCATTTATCTAAATTATTACAAATTAAATGCAAAAAGTCAAATAAAATGCAAAAAAAATCCTAAGGACTCTGCACTCTCTCACGGCTCAACTCGATCTTAAATTTAAGCACTTCCTTTAGTCGGCCTATTTCATGAAAAAATGGCCTCCAACGCTCCTGAGTTGCTCAGCTACATAAGCACCCGCTCCATTACGTCGGGTCCCTCGTACAAAAATAAGATGATGGTCAAAGATAGATACAAAAAATAAAATAAAAAATAAATGAAGAAATAAAATGCATGAAAATAAAAAGGAGCAATAATTACAAGAAAATCCTGGGGATCAGACTAGCCGGGGGTGGAGAGCCTAATTTCTAAATTATCTAAAAGTCAACCAAAGTCGTGCCTCCCCGGCAACGATGCCAACTTATGAACAAGAAAATTTACCCTTTGCTAATTGGTGGAATTAACATTTGATGTTCATTGTAGGAGGGCGATTACGGATCAATCTAAAAGATCACTTAAATTAATATTTAATTAAAATGAGCGGTCATATTTATTTTTTACTTGGGCAAGCCCAAGGTCGAATTCAAGGAGGCTACTATCTCCTTAGGTTAATTATTAGATGATCTAGATCTTAGGTTTTGATATGAACAATTTTTATATTTTTAGGCAATTAATAATGAGCATTTTTGGGAGAATTTAGGGTTAACATGAAATTTTCAGTCAAATCAAGTTCAAAAAATCCTAAAGCACTTGGCCAGAATGTGAAAATATTCAGAATTAAGCTAATGTGTTTTTTTTTTGAATTTTCAGATGCAAAATGAATTTATTACGAACTAACTATGCAGATAGGATAATTTTTAGTAATTTAATTTTAATAATTAGCAAACTTTTTTAATTCTCAGAATTAAAATTATCCTAGATGAGTCTAATCAAGATGTATCCAAGACAAACAATAACTCCTAAAATTATTAGGTCTATAGCATATTAAAAATTAATTAGCAAAATTACCACTTAATTTATTCTAGCCTTAATATGTATGCAAATGAAATGATTTTTGGGCATATGAAAGAGAACAATTAATTCTACATATAATGATTTTTGGCGAATTTTTAGAGATACGAATAATTTTATATGAATCACTAGAGTCTATTGGGTAACCTTTGCAATTTTCTCAATTAAATAATTTTAACAAATCATCCAAGGTTCACAAAAATTACATTAATCATCCATAATAATAAAGCACTTGTTCTATAGTGTGCTATTCTTGGAATTACAAATCGGTACTACATGGAGGCTGAAAATAAATTCTAAACATGGAGGTCTAAATGCAATTTACAGACTTGAATAAATAAAACAATTGTTGATAGGGACTAACATGGAATTACCTAAACCCGATGTTGTTTTATTACAAATTGCTTGGGGGGTGCCGCACACGTGAGCTCCAGTAGGTGGGAGTTCTTTTGTATTTTTTGGAATGTGGGGTCACCTTGCAATATTTCCTCCACATGCGTGCAGTGCACGCGCCGAAGGAGTGGTTTGGAAAGAGGCTTGGGTCCCGAGCCTCCAGGTGGCGTGTCGCTGGTGGCTCGGATGGAGGCTCGGGCTTCGGGGCTATGGAGTTGAGGTTCGGGTCCCCGAAGCGCCATGTGGCTGCTGGTTGCGGATTGGTTCGCATGATCTAAGAGGCATGGTCGGAGGTTCAACAGCCTATAAGGAGGCTCGAGGGGCGAAGGTCGGCAGTTGGTGGAGTGGCGCGGTGATGAACAAGAATTTCGCCTCTTTAATTATCTAAAATTGTAGTACATGAGACGAAATTCGATTCAGCAAAAACCAGAATCTTTGAATGTGGTGGAGATTTTTTTCTTGGTAAGTCTACCAAGGTCGAACGTAGGGAACGGTGACGAATAAAATAAACAGAAGTGAATAAATGAAGCACTAGATCTGTGAATTATAAGATTCAATCCTCAAATAAATTTATCAATTAATTCTCAAAAACTATCACAGATCAAAAGATATCAAATCTAGGAAGATGTATCAAATTAATTTCTAATGCAGGCAAGAGTAAATAGATATATGATTAATCATGAAATTAGTGAAATCACACAACAATTTGATCTCCAAATTTTCTCCAATTTAATCCTCAAGAAAAGTTTAATTACATCAAATATCAGGAATTAAATCCTCCTCTACAACATCCCTGCAAAGATTAATTCTCAAAGGGTAAAATAAATCATCAAATTAGAAGTAATCAAATAAAATCTCCTCAATTGAGTCCCCTGCATAAATTAAGTCATCAACGATTAATCCACAATAATCCAAGAGGAATTAAAATCATCACTAAAATCCCTGCAAATCAGATCATGATTTTTCTCTGAAATGAGCACAAATATGTCAAAAATTAGCTTGCATATATTAAGAGGTTTAAATAATGATAATCATCAATAACAACCTCATATTTGTCCACAAGTTATGCAAAATGATAGACGCAAAATAAGCTTCAAAATGACATATTATACGCTAAAATCAGAGTTTGGATGAAAAAGATATGCTAAATTGAAATTGCAGGGACTGAAATGGAAATAAAATAAAGTTTTTCCTTCAAATGGGTCCCTGAAAGGGACTTATCTGTAATATCCAGAAGTCAAAAGGGCCTTCCTGAAAATACCCCGGGTGGGGTATATATGCAATTTATCTGATTCTGGAGGGCTTGCGCGTAAAAATTCAAGCGTATCGTGTGCATGGCACGTATCTCCTGAAGAGCGCGTGCGGGGGGGTCCACGTGATTTCTTCTACGCATGTGCCGCCATGTGGTGCAGGACTCGGAGGTGGAGGCTAAGGCTCGGGGACCGAAGCTCCACCCGACGGTAGTGGGAGGCTCAGGTACATGCCTCGGGTCCGCAGCTGAGGCGCGACCAAGGCACTGATGAATCTACGTTTCATCATCTTTATTCTATCATTTTGGCCTTAAAAACCCTAGTAAATGCGTGTAAATAGCATTAATTCATGCATTTTAGCATTCATGCATATGTGTGTAAATACTGTATAAAATGCGGTTTTTAGTGCCAAAATTATAGAATAAAGAAAAGAAAAGAAAAAGAATAAAATATTGTAAATATTTTATGACCCAAAACCCCGAGACCTAGACATCTTGATGAATAGGTCGACAAGGAATAAAGTAGGGGGAGATAAGGGCCAGAATACAGAGAAAATACCTATACACTCTATTCATTCTTTATTCATTTTGGGACCTATTTTTGGTTCCACTTTTTATACATCAAATAAAGAAACATTGAACATGAAAGTTATAAATAATTTTATAAAGAAAAATACAAAATTGATTTCACAGAAAAATAATGTACAAATGAAAAGTTATGGTCTGAATAAAAATCCAGAATCCCAACTTCCCAGACCCGTATCTCACAAACGACAACTCCAAATGCATCAAACTCACCTTTAATTGTATATAGAAGAAAATAATCTAATTAATGGCGGTGGTTTCGCATTTGGCGGAGCTACGGTTTGAAAGTTGACTTTTGGACCCTCATTGTATACTTATACATATTAAAATATTCAATTTATTATTTATTTATTATTTTTATAATTTTATATTTTTATAATGTTGTAAATAATACTTATAATAATTATGTGCATTAAAATCAGAATAAAAACATAAATAAAATACAAATAAAAATACTTGTATATATTATAATACATAGGTATAATACAGGTAGCGATACCTATACAAATAATACTTTCATTTTATTAAGTGTATAAAATATATCAGAAAATTAAAATAAAAATATATTTGTGTATATAAAAGTATTTTATAATTTTAGAAAATAAAAACCAAAATAAAATAAATTAAAAATACCTAAATAAAAATAAAATACTTAAATATATAGATATAGATACCTATAAGGGTATAAATGCAAACTTGTAAAAATACACTTCATAAAAATAAATAAAAATCATAATAAAATAATTTATAAAATAATAAACATTTTTTATTTTTTAATCATAAATTAATAAAATCGTTTACTATTTTTAAATGATTTTAGAATAATTTTTTCCAGGCTTTTTCCTGGTTGGTCCACGTGGACCAACCAGGAGGGTTGGAGAGTTGACCTGGGTCAACTCTCTGACCCATTGCCTGCTGTCTGTCAGAACGGCCATGTCCCTACTTTCGCCTATTTTTCTAGGTCGGCTCGTCCACCCTATGACCCCGCTTCCTTCATGAAAAATGTACCCTAAACATCCGTGATACCCGCCGACCTATTGGATCCTCCAAGATCTTCTCCCTCCACCCGTGATCGGCCCTCGAAGTTCGCCCCTTGGCCAACTTTTCAAAAAGAAACCCATCACCCCCATTCTCGCTTGAACCCTCTTTTGACCAATCCTACCCCTTCGACTTGTGCCCTGGACTGGCGTGTGTGACAGGCGTGCCTCCGGCCAAGTTCGCGGCGTTTGGAGAGGCCGAGGAGCGGCTCCACCCATCTCCGGCCAAGCTTGGCCGTGAGGTTTTATCTCTTGGATTCTACAGCCAATCGAGGTCGTTTTCCTTCTTATTTCTTTCGTAGTTTAGTAGCTGTTAGTCTTAGGTTTCGCTTCATGCATTCAGTAGGTTGTTTCACCCATTAATCACCTCAAGTTTCGCGTCGAACACCTCGCCGGAGCTCTTGAGCTCCGGCGACCACCTCCACCATTCTTCACTCCGTTTACTCGCCAATAAAGGCCAAGTTTCCTGCCCATTTGCGCTGCCGTTCTCTACTCTTCTTTGCAGGGCTTGAAGGAGGCATCTGAGCCTCAAGGAGCACCAAGAATCAGCCCCAGGTCGCCTGGAGCTTCATCGAGCGCCGGAGGCCATTCGTAGGTCCTCAGCCCCATCTACGGCACCTAGGGGCATCACCACCGCTGCAGGAGCTGATTGAGGTCGTCGGGGAGGCGCCAGGTGCGCGAGAGCTCGAGCTTGGGCGAATCCAAACTCGCCCAGCTCGAGTTCTTCGCGTGTTCTTCCAGAGCCATCCGTAGCCGTTGGATCCTCCCCCGTTCTTCGTAAGGAGCAGCGCACGTTGGATCGTGCGCGTCCAGAGCCGTCCATCACTCGCCATCTTCTGATCTGGGCCGCACAGATGAAGGGGCATCGCGGGCTGTGAGCGCGACACGTGTCATAAGTGGAAGATCTAGCGCCGTTGGATGCGCCCCTGGCGTGGGTATTTTGTGATCTAACCCCGTCACTTTTGTCTTTATTTTATAAAACCGAAACTTGCATTTGCTTTTAAACATTTATGAAATATTTGCAAAACTTTCCTCGTTGTTTTTGAAAACTGCGTAGAAGTCCTTGCCAGGCGCGTGCACATCACGCGCGCCTTGGCGAATTTTGCTGGACCCCCTTGCGCCTCTGGTTTTTATTGAAGGGCCCAGAAACATTTTGTTGCAGTGTAAAGTTTTGTGGAAAATTGCATTGTTGCCCCTGGAGGTTTTAAATATTGCACATATACCCCTGCCAGGCCTGATTTTGAATTGGATGCTTGTTGTATTTATTTCATAGATCATTTTAACTCCAAAAATTCCACAAAAATAGACTTAGGCTACTGGACACGTGTACTTTCACTCCATATATTTAGTTTTTGATTTTATTTTATTTTCCTATTTATAAAAAATCAAAAACAGCCTTTTTGTGTACTGTCTACCTTAGAAAATACCAAAAAAATATCAAAACACCTCCAAAAATTCCCAAAAATTTACCTAGTGTCTATTTTATCCTATTTTAGAGTCAGTCCGAAAATCATTAAAAATTTCAAAAGAAAAACACTAAAAATTTAAAAACACTCAAAAACTTCAAAAAAATATATAAAATCATAGAAAAATCCAAAAAATACAAACTAAGTTTCTATTTGTCTTTTATTTTGTTCTCTTTATTAGAAAAATAGTGTGAAAAATTTTGAGTGCTGTTTGCTATTTTTAAATTACAATTTATTCACAGCCAGCCTTATTTCCACTGTTTTCCTTTATCTCAATATTTAAAAATATCAAAAACTCCTTGAAAAAGCCCCAAAAATCACATAAACAGTAAAAAACCTTAAAAATACCAAAAACATTTTATTTCTGAATTTTTGAGTATTTTTGTGCATTTTTATAAATATTCTACCTTGCCTTTTATTATATTGCCTTTACTTTCCAATATTGAAAAAGGAAAAAAAATATAAAATATAAAATCTATAAAATCAGTAAATTAAAAATCAAAATACAAAAATATAAAATTAAAAATTAAATAAAAAAATATAAAATTAAAAACCCACAAAAAAAATAGCATAAGTAGGCACTTGATCACTTTCACACACATTTTTGTGCACTTGTGCCCCGTTCTACCTGTCTGCTCCCTGTGTTCGACCTCTACAATACTTGCACCTATACACATCTTGTTGTAGAGTTATAATAAATTTTAACTCCGCACATTTACATTCATTGCTTGATTTAATTGTTGTGGGTTAATTGTTGTTTGAATTAGGATTTCTCGTGGGTCGCCTCAGCGACATTGTGATCCCGCCTTGTGTGGATTACTTTAGACCTGTGAAAAATCTTGTTCAACAGGCACCACACGACTGGCTTGGGCGATGCTGACCGAGGCTCGTAGGACGGACCTTGAGGCTCGAGGCTCTGAGCCCACATGGTTGGCTATGCGAGGTTGGGCCGACCTGAGCCACGAGGCTTGGTCCTGGGCTTGGGAGGGGGACGTGGCTAAGTTGCAGCCGTTGGATCCCCCGATCCAACGACAGGCAGTGGTCGAGGCGAACGGAGGACCGGGGGCGGCAACGGAGCGCTGAGTGCCGACTGGCAGACACGTAAAAGGTGTACGGGCCAGCTGTGAGGGCGTGGGAGGCGCAGCCTGCGGCTGGAGGGTCGCGACATGCAATGGTGACGCCCGTAGCTGCTGCTAGTGGTGGTGATGGTCGGCGGACGATGGTGGAGCTGAGGGAGTGTGGCGACAAGCTGCGAGGTCGGAGGATGGTGATGGAGCTCTGAAGGCTGAACTGTGAATCTCCAAGCAGAGGAGAGTACCTACATAGATTAGCCCAAAACGAAAAAGGGGGAATAGGAAATGGGGCTCTCGCACAGATGGAGGAAGGGAGCTGCAGCTCCGGCCTTTGCAAGTCCAGGGGTTGAACGGAATATGGGAGATAGAAAGGATGCGGGTGAACGACGGTGAGGTGGCGGCGAAGTTGAAGAATAAAGAAGAGAAGGGGGAAGGAAGGGAAAGAGACGTACTACCTAGAGGAGGGTCTTCGCCTGCAGCCTCGATGAGGCTGATGAGCTCGGATGAGTGATAACTCAGATTTAGCGAGGGCCTAAAGTAGTCCTCACTAGGCGGGACCACGATGTCGTTGAAGTGACCGCTCACGAAACCCGGGTTGATCAACAATTAACCTACAACAAAGAATCAATCAATTAATATCAAAAACGTGGAGTTAAAATTTATTATAACTCTACAACAATGTGTATAGCGTAAGTATGTGTAGAGGTCGAACACATGGAGCAAACGGGAGGAGGAGGCAAAAAATGCTCAAAAACTTTATCTTTTATCTCTTGCCCATGTTATTGTTTTTGTGGTTTTCAATTTTATTTTATTTTTTGTATTTTTTATATTTTTTCTATATTTTCTTTTTTATTTAAATATATAAAGTATATATTTGTGTATATATGTGTAAATACAATATAAGGTATACATAGATATCATATACGTATAAATATGTAAAAATAGTCAAAATACCGTAAATACAATATTTTGTGTTTTTTATATTTTTCTAATTTTTTATTAATTTTTTGGAATTTTTGTTAATTTTTATGTAATTTAAAATAAAAAATACCTGAAATAAGGGATAAATAAAATACCCGAAAGTGATTTGGATATTAAAAATAGTAAATAAGTCCCAAAATTACCCAAATCAATATATATATAGAATAGAAAAACATATTTTTAGATTTTTATAGGATTTTTTAGATTTTTATGAAGGATTTTGGGTTTTTTCAATTTTTAGGCCTTTTGTTTTTCCATTTTTAGTGATTTTTGGTCTATAAATAAAGTATGATAGAATATGCTATATATAATTTTTTTGGAATTTTTAAAATATTTTGATATTTTATAAGTTAGACAGGGAATAATTAGGTTCCTTTTCATTTTAATAAAAAGATTAAATGCAAAAATTGCGAAATAAAATATGGGCGTGAATATACATGGCATAAAGCATTTAACACAAAAAACATAAAAAATCAAAATCCTAGCAGGGGCATTTTTGCAAATAAAATAAACTACAGGGGGTTTGATGCAAATTTACCTGAATAAAATAACATTTGTTTAATTTTTAAAGACTATTCAACACTTACAAAAAGTCACCAGGGCATACATGCAATTTTGCCACCTCACGTGGGACGGCACGTGAGGTAACGTGGAATGGCCCGAATGTTAATATAAATAAATACAAGGGGTCATGAGCAAAAATTCCATTTATCTATAATGCTAAACTCTATATATATAATTAATAAATAAAAACAAAAAATGTTGGGGCTAGGTTTGCAATTTACCCCAAAGTAGCGCGGATCGAACGGTTGATGGGCGATGACTTGCCATGTGGCGCGCTACAGTGAGTCGATACCGCTTCACTGATGATCGGTATGGATCATATCTTAATTATTCATCAATGGTTGAAACGTGGCAAGGATGGATGGCTACGATTAGATATGGGGCACCTCCCCAGATCGGACAGCTACTGCTTCGCTCGAAGAACAGGGACGAAGGTCCCTGCCTTCGAGCTTCGATCGTCGATTTCTCCATCCTATGGCAGTCTTCTTCGATGGCGACGGTGTCCAAACCTTCGGGGAGGTCTTCCGCATCGTCTGGGGATCGAAAGAGGCTCCAGGACCTCACGGCAAGGTCAGGCAAGCTCTAGGAAAGGACCTCCAGGTACCTATAAGTCAACTCGATTCGAGCCTAGAAGGGCTCCGTTGGCTTCGTGACCTGCACAGGAAGAGAGCACATCTCGAGGTGGTGCTCCTCGACCAGAAAATGAAGCTGTGTGCGTCAGGATGAGGTGGATGGCGAGGTCTCTGGCAAAGCCGCGGAGCGAGACCTCGATTCGCAGAACCACATGGGTTCTGGTTGTTCTAGGATGGCTCGGAGGTGGAGAAACAAAAGGGAAAGGATATGAAGTTGGAAGCGGGTTCGGAAACGGTCAGGCACAGGTGGAATCGTTCGCCGGAGCAGAGCTTTGGCGAACTACGAATTGGCCTAAACTAGCTAATTAACTACTTAAAACACAAAATAAAACGCATAAAAACAATCCTACGATTAAACCTAAGCTAAATAATGTAAATGGCGCAGCTCTTACCTGGTTTTGACGCCATGGAGCAGAGGTGGCCGGAGTTGGCTGCCTGGGTGCACCTCCGCCCTCCATCGACCGCCGCGAGCTCAGGGATCCCCTCCTGTCATGAGGGTGCTCTACTTTGGCCGAGAAACAGGGTTTTAGGGGGATGAAAAGTGACCAAACTTTCAATGGATGTCAGAGGTATTATTTATATACAATACGAAGTACCCTTATTGACCGGGCGAAATAAAGAGGATTGAGCTATGTACAGGGGAACTACAAGGGTGGCATGATTCATGGATGATCCATGATTATTTTTCATGAAGGAAGCAAAGTCGATTGATGGATAGATCGGTCGGTAAAATGGCAAGAAAAATCGGGAAAAGACAGACCTGACGAAAGTCAGAGGTGTAGGGAGAGTTGACCAAAGGTCAACAATCCCCAACCTCTGATAGGTCTACGTCAGTGCAAAACGACAAAAAAGCTAATTTATTATGGATTTATTAATTAAACCTAGTAAATGATTTTATTAATGTTCTGTTATAAAATAAAAAATGTTTGTTATTTAATGTAGTATTCTATTATGTTTTTTATTTATTTTTGGTGTATTTTATTAGTATTTAATTTTTAATAGTGTATTTATAGATATATTGCATATGTTTTATACATTTTTATTTTTGTTTTATTTATTTTTTTATTATTTTATTATTTTATTTTATATATTTATAACTTATTTTTATGAGTGTAAATATGTTTTATTATGTTTATATGATGTAATTTGTACACTTAAATAAATAGATATGTATATTGTATAGGTATATTTATAGGTGTTTTACCTATGTTTTATATAAATCTTTTATTTTATATTGGATTTTATGCTGGGTTTATGTTTTTAATGGAATATGAATAATATTTACAAATTTATAAAAATATAAGTGAATAAAGAATAAAAGACCAGGGTCCCTTTTATTTATATACATGTAATAACATAGGTTTTTTATCTATGTATGTATATATACTTATTTTATTTTACATTTTCTTTTCGGTTTTATTTTAGTTTCAATATGTACATATGTCATAAATAATAATTACAAAAATATAAAAATATAAATTTGTAAAAATAATGAGGGATGAATAAATTGAATATTTTATTCGGATATAATGTACAATAGGGGTCAAAAAGCTAACTTTCACATAGTAACTCCAAAAAATATAAACGACCACATTAAATAGCTTGTGAAAAATTATATACAATTAGAGGTGATTATGATATGTTTTGAGTTTTTATTCGAAAGATACGGGTTTGGGAATTTGGGTTTTTGGCTTTTTATTTTGTATGTAAAATGAACATTGTATGTTATTTTTGTACAAACTTAATTTTTTATTTTTATTTACATTATTATCTACAACTTTCATGTACAAAGTTTCTTTATTTGATGAATAATAATAAAGAATGAAATAGGTGTCAAAAATGCTCAAATAATGAATAAATAAATGTCATTTTTATTCTATTTTTGGCCATTATCTCCTCCTACTTTATTCCTTGTCGACCAACTCAATTCTTGACCTGGTCTTGGAGTTTTGGGCCATAAAGTATCTTCGATATTTTATTCTGTATCTTTTCTTCTCTTTATTCTATACTTTTGGCATTAAAAAATCATATTTTATATATAATAAACAATGAATGTTTACATGCACAAATTAATGCTATTTACATGCATTAGCTAGGGTTTTTAAGGCCAAAATGATAGAATAAAGGTGATGAAATGGAGATTCATCAATGAGCTGGAAAGCTCACGACATCCGCGCGAGTGGCTGGATCTCACCATTAGTTCTCTCTTCTTGAAGCTCGCAGAATGGTGGATGTTCGAGATGGAGGGTGGAGCTGAGGTCTTATAGGCGGAGGTGGTAACGACTGGTGGGGTGCGAAAGGGTGGAAGGGCATTACGCGGGCGGGGTGGTGGTGCGTAACGATGAGGGTGATGGCGGCAGAAGGGGAGGGGCGTCGTAGGGGGGCGAAACGGTCTGGAAGGGGAAGAAGATGGTCTCGTGCCAAGCACATGACCAGGGAGAGAGAAGACAGAGGGAGTGAGTCACATGCCAAGCACGTGATTGGGGGCGGCGGTAGGAGAGAGAAACGGGTGCCACATGGCACCCCCAGGGGTTGCCACGTGTCACCCTAAAAAAATTCCACATTAAAAGGGTAAGAAAAAAAGAAAAGTAGAAGAGACCTCGGATCAAAAAAGTCCCTTCACACAGGTTGTTCATGTTGATGAGATCTACAACTTTCATGAAGGGATCGGGAGGAAAAGAGGTCATTTGTATAAAGTTGTATTTTTGGTGATCTCCATATGCATAGAAAACCGATTTTTGGATTTTTGTAATTTTTTTGATGGTTTTAAGAGAGGATAAAACTTATAGAAAAATGCGACAAAATACAAAAAATAATTACTTGCTATTCTAATTTTTTTGGACTTTTAATAAATAAGAAAATATGGAAATAAAATAGAAGTACAAAATACGATATTTTTGTACAGACTCACAACGGACACTCGGACACGGTCAGTTTCTTTGATTTCAGTCTTGATTTGGATTTAGATTTTTATGCTGCTTAATAAAACTTTCATCAAAGAACACAAACGAAAAAGAGAGATAAAATAAAGAGGGTTAATTATGCACATAAAAACTCATGTCAAAAATAGCAAAAAAAGATAAAATGCGCAAAAAGGCCCAAAATCCAACTTTCACATATGAGCTCCGAATTTTATGAAATTGGTCTTGTTTTGAAGGTATTCGAAAATGGAGTACTTTAACAGTGAGTAGACTAAAATCAGACACTTTATGAAGAAGATATGTGCATTTTAACCCGTCAGATGTGAAATTAGGTTTTGGATTTATCTGACATTTATTTCAGTTAGCATTTTTTGTATTTTTTATTTATTCTTGTTAGTAAGATATCAAAATGAGCATGGAAAAGCTATTTCCAGAGGAACAGGGTCTGCAAAAGCTACGAAGCTTGCGCGGGAACTTGTACGACTGCTATCTACTAGAAGGTTGTTCGCTTTCCCCCAATCTACCCTCCTCTATGCTTCTTCCTCAGCAGGGAAAGCAGAATTTAGAACGATTTTTCGGGAAAATCGCGATATAATATCAAAATCGGGAAAGATCGAGGATGCTGACCCCCTCGCTCACTCGCCTTGCCTGAATTTCTATGGGAAGGCTCTCAGTCTTTTTTCGAGTTCAGGTCTCAGCTCGCAGCGACGACTACTCGAATATAATCAGGCTCCTTGAGCGCGCATTTTCTCTTAGGTCGAACTCTTTCATCTTCTCGCTGGCCTCGGGGACTGTGCCCTCTTTTCCCGTGGACAGGAGGAGATAGTTTTAGTCAATCGGAGTTAGCATGAATTAATGGAAGATATGGGAAGTTAGCGGCTTTTTAGGCTAATTTACACTTTTTGATGCAACTATGTATGACGAAATGCAAAGATTATTAACACATGTATGAATGGTAATGATGTTATATTAATGATTAAATTCAAATGGATTATGGAGAACATAGCCTAATTAACCAATGTTAGCTTGTTGAATCTAAGATTCATCACGTGGCTGCATGCGGTTGTGCACGGGTTGAGCACGGGGACACACAGATTGAGGGTTGCTCGACGAAACAGTGGAGGCAGGTGCTATTGTCGAGGTGGGTCGAGTGGTGGTTGAAGCTCATGGCAAGGCGCGAGGGTCGAGGTGCTCGACCGAGAAGCATGGTGGTGGTCACAACGGAATGGTGTCGGAGCGGTGAAGCGCAAAGGCCGACCAGTGCGACGAGAGATGCAATGAAGATGAGGAGGTGGGCATGCGGTGCAAGTGGTGGATCGCCTCGAGGATGAGAGGAGGGGCTCGTGTCTCTAGTGAGCGTGAGCGGTAGTGGTCGAGATGAGAGGGCCAAGGCGATGGTGCGAGTGAGGTCCGAGGTAGTGTTGTGGCTGGAGCAGGTCGAGGAGAGGGTGGATGGGAAAAGGAAGGCGCAAAAGTCGATTCGAGAAGGAGAGCGCTCGTACGCAGGAGAAGGGGAAGAACAAAGAAGGCAAGAAAGAGGAGAACGCAGAAGAGATAGAAAGAATGAGAAGGAGAGAAGAGGGGAGGAAGGAAGGAGCTTTACATGGAAGGAGGTCGTCGGTGGGATTCAAGAGAGCTCATCGGAGCTCGTCTCTTTCTCTCGCCTCAAGGAGCCTTGGTGTTGGCTCCAAAGCTCAAGCAACAAGCTTGAACATTTGTTGCTACGAGGAGGGGGTCCTTCTTGGATATCACTTTTGCGTGGGAAGCACGATCATCGTCGCTGCAAGGTCGTCCTCCGAGCTGTCACTGGGAAGGTGGTCGAGCTGGTGGCTATGATGTCCTAAAGGAGTATGGGGGCGTCAACGACTGTTTATCGGCAGTTAGGTTTAGGGCCTAGAAGGACGGGTCATACGGAGGATCGTGGAGAGGGTGCGCGAAGGGAGGAGAAACGGTTGTGAGAGGGGGTGCGGTTGTATGCCACCCACTTGAGGCGGGAACACTTGGAACGGGCTGAGGAGTCAGGTGCAAGGGTTGTGAGGCGTATGACGTAAGGGGGAAGAAGAGGGGGCCACGTGGCATGCTGGGGCACGACCACATGGTAAAGGGAAAAAGTTAAATTAAAAATATTAATATTAATAGTAATAGTAATAAAATAAGTAAATAAATAAATATAAATAATAATAAATAAAAAGAAAATAGAATATAGAGGTGACATGTGGGGACTCCAGGAGCAACCACGTCTCGCTCCCAAAAAAATAAAAAATTAAATCAAAGAAAAATAAAAAGGAAATAGAAAATGAAATCAAGTCAAAGAGTGGTCTATATGAAAGTTGTCCATCTCGATGAGATTTACAATTTCATGAAGGACCCAATGCTAAAAGAGATCATCTGTACAAAAAGTATTTTTGTGGTACTCTATAGAAATAAAATACAGTTCTTTAATTTTACAATTTTTTTATCATTTTTAAAATAAGGTAAAAAACAAAATAAAATCAGATAAAATATAAAATAAATGTTTACAGCTTGATCTATTTTTTTTTATTTTTAATAATTACAAAAATAAATAAATAAAATAAAGAGAACCTATATACAATATATATATATACATACTCAAGGTAATTTATTTATTTTGATTTTTGCTTCAATTTTTATTTGGATTTTTACACATTTTATTTAAAACGGTAATCAAAGAAAATAAATTCAAAAAAATAAATCAAAAAGGTTTATTTTTGTATATAAAATAATAAGGTCAAATCGGGCAATATATACAATATATAATAAGGGCCCAAAATCCAAGTTTTGCATATGAACTTCGATTCTTTTGAACTTGATCTTATTTTACAGATAATTGAATGTACATTAATTCAAAAATGATTACGGATTCATATATGAGGGATATATTCACATTTATGGCTTCTAGTCTCAAAATTAGGATTTGAGTTTTATTGGGTAAAAATACAAGTTAGTATTTTTTTTGGTAATTTTCTTTTATTAGTTTTAGTAATAAGTACACAGTAAAGTTGATTTTATTTATTTAATGAGTTAGTGAAAAGTACTTAAAAATAATGAAAATTTGGGTATTATACATATGATAATATACAAGAGAATTTGTCTTCTTTATTTAATGCAGTTATGCATGCTAAAATGTTAATATTAATTACAAGTGCGTGAATGATAATAATGCAATATAAATGAATAAATGCATTTAATTACTTGGGAACATAGCTCTATTTTCATCATTTAGAGTGATGAATTATATATTCATCAGTGATGGAAATGATGATGGAGGCTTGATGTCCCTCCATAGGTGTTGTTGCATAGGAGTTAGGAGGTGTACTAGAGACACTCAAAGGTGGAGCTCTACTATGTGAGGTTGATTTATTGCACATACTTCGATCATTACCCACTGAAGATTCGTGAAGATCGAAGCACCACAAAGTCTAGACGTGGAGCATTGCACTTGATCATTCATGGCTTGAAACATATGATCTGAGCAGCAGTTAGTTTCTTCACCAAAGATACACAACCGATTGAGATTCATACGGAGCATCATCATCTCCATCGAGTATCAAATCAGGGAACCACCAGGGGATTGAAGATCACTGTATGGAGCAACATTGAATTAGTGCAAAACATCTCTCTCCTTGTAACTCACATATATCGTCAGATGATTAGAGATCCACAACCTTTTTTATGGGTTTTTGGAGATGGGTTTCTTGCTTTACAAGAAGGTGAGCAAGGCCCCATGGATGTTCCACGAACTTTTTAGGGCTCTCTTATACAGGAGAAAAGCCCTGGGTAAATACATAAGCGGCACATGAAAGAAATGGAAATAAGAAATAATGAGAAATAAATATTTCAACACCCCCTTAGGATAGAGAATATATGTCTACCATGCTCAGCTTGGAACAACATCTCTAAAATGGACCTCTAGCAAGGGATTTGGTGAATATATCAACAATCTAATCTCCAGTAGAAACATGTGAGGTGGATACAAGACCCTTCTGGATCGTCTCTAGTATAGTGGCAAACCATATCTATATGCTTGGTCCGTTCATGGAATACAGGATTATCAGCAATAAAAAGAGCAGATTGGTTGTCGCATAGAAGCTACATGGGAAGAGGTACCTCAATTGCAAGATCAGTCAAGACCAATCTAACACACATCATCTATGTGCTCCCATGAGACATGGCTCTGTACTCAGACTCTACACTGGATCTAGCAACCACTGTCTGATTCTTGCTTTTTCATGACACGAGTGAGATCTCAACAAAAAATAACAAAGCCAGAAGTAGACTTCCTATATCTAGGGCATATTGCACAATCTGTATCTGCACACGATGTCACCTCGAGAGAAGCACCTCTGTTAAACATGAGACCAGCACCTGGTGATATCTTCAAATATCTCAGATTCATATGGACAACATCCATATGAACCTTCCTAGGCTGCTTCGTGAATTGGCTCCCTTGCTTACAGCAAAGGATATGCTTGGCATGATGATAGTAGCATAGAGGAGCTTCCCAACAAGTTCCATGTATCTCCTCTTGTTTACCTCCTCAGTGTCATCATCATATAATCTTATGCTCGGATCCACAGGGGTAGTAGCAGGCTTGCACCCTGTCATCCCTATCTAAAGAAGAAAATCAGTCACGAACTTCCTCTGGGTCATCACAAGACCATGTTGGTTCATGGCGAACTCTAATACAAGGAAGTAACGAAGACTACCAAGATCCTTAGTCACGAACTGCTGACCTAGAAACTCCTTGGCAACCTGAAGCCTAAATGCCATGCTCATCATCACCTGTGATAATAATATCATCTACATAAACCAGAATGGCAACTGTACATCTATGTATCCTTTGAGAAAAAAGCAAATGATCTGCAGTGGAATGTGCAAACCCTTGGTGCTCTATCAACTCTGACAGCTTCTGGTACCAAGCTCTTGGACTCTACTTCAGGTCGCAGATCGCCGTGTGGAGCCTACACATCTTTTGAGACTCTCCCTCAGTAGTAAACCCTGGTGGTTGTTGCATATATACCTCATCTTGTATATCTCCATATAGAAACACATTCTTCACATCAAATTGGTAAAGAGGCCAGCTCCGAGTCACAACAATGATAGAAGAATACATAATGCTGAATGTCTAGACACTGGTGAGAAGGTATCCTGATAGTCCACCCCATAAGTCTGGGTGAACCCTTGTGCTACAAGCCTTGCCTTATAGCGATCCACATTGCCATCTGCCCATTGCTTTACTGTAAAGATCCATTTGCACCCCACAACAGAGGTAGCTGAAGGAGCAGAAACAACACTCCAGGTACCACGACACTGCAAAGCGACCATCTCCTCCTCCATGGCAAGCCGCCAGCTACTATCATGTACCGCCTCCTCGTTTGTTCGTGGGATAGTGACAATAGAGAGTCCCACGACAAACCGCATGCACTCCTCTGAAAGATTATCCAAGGAAACATGAGCAGCAAGAGGATAAGTGGCACAATTATGAGCAGCTTCCTCAAGGCAATAGGTACATCAAGAACATAGAACCCTCTATTTTCCGGTATCAACTCCTCCTGTCATTAGTGCCATAAGTAGAAACAATGTGTTCAGTACATACCTGAGGCGTGTTGGATGACGGGGAAGGCACATGAGTGGAGGGGCGAGTAGAGGGCACGCGAATGTAAAACCATGGCAGGAACTGTGTCAGGGTAGACAGAGGTGGAGGTGATGGAAGAGGTGGTGGTGGAGATAACTGTGACTCAACATGAGGTGGTGTTGGTGGAGATAACAGAGGTGGTGGAACAAAAACATACTCTCCAGAGTTAGAGATAGACGACCTGTCACATGTAGGAGAGAAATACATAATAGACTCAAAAAATGTGACATCAGCACTCACATAATATTTTCTCCCTACATGATAAAAATATCCATACCCTTTTTCGGTACGAGAATAGCCAACAACCACAAATTTGACAGCTCTTGGAGAGAGCTTGTCACAACCGGGAGTAAAATTGTGGACAAAGGCCATATACCCAAAGATCCTGGGAGTAAGAGAGAATAGGTCCTTCTCGAGAAACACAATCAAGAAAGGAATCTTTTTCTCTAAGGAGAGTGGAAGGCATGCGGTTCACTAAGTAGCATGCAACGAAGACCACATCACCCCAGAACAAATGAGGAGCTCGACTCTGAATCAAAAGAGTCCTTGTGACATTAAGAAGATGACGGTATCTGCATTCAGCAACACCATTCTGATGCAAAGTATAAGCACAAGAAGTCTTATGAACAATACCAAGAGACCTGAGAAAGTCAGATAGGCACTGTCAGTGCCAATAAACTTCACATTATCAGGAAATATTCTTAATTTCAATAAGAAATGATTTAATGCCATGACCAGCTTCAAACTTATTCTTTAACAGGAAGACCCAGAATAAGCTAAAAAGTCATCCACAACCACCATATAGAACTGGTGCCCCTTATGATTGGCAACACGATTAGGACCCCGGATATCAAAATGAAACCACTCAAGCGGCTGACAGCTCTGACGACTCTGGAGACTCAGAAAAGAAGAACGATGGTGCTTCTCAAGCTGACATGTCTCACACTCCAAGGTGGTATGGGTAGAGATATGAGGGAGAACATGTCACAACTTCTTTAGAGGAAGGTGTCCAAAGTGAAGATACCACGTGAATGGAGAAACTGATCCATAAGGAATGGTAGCAGCACCAGCACACGGAGGTTGGACCAGTCTGTAAAGTCCTCTCTGCTCACGACCACATCCAATCACCCTGCTCGTGAGTATGTTCTGTAACACAAGAGAAGATGGGTCAAATAGGGAAAATCAATGTAAATCTTTTATAATCTGACTAATAGACAAAAGATTCATCTAAAATGCTGGAGCATGTAAGACATTCTGCGTACACATCAAGGGTGTTAGGACAATCTCCCCCTGACCAACAATGGGTAGATGAACCCCATTTGTAATAACCACTGATCTACTAGGAGAGTTAGATATGTAATAACTAAACTGAGCTCGATGTCCACACATATGATGAGATGCTTCAGAATGCCTGATCCAATCAGTCAAATTTGAACTGCTACAACTGGTAAGTGCATAAGCAATACCTGACGAACTCGTAGAAGCTCTGGTAGCAGCTGCAACATATGAAGATCCTGCAACTGGGGTGGGCGATGTGGTCATCATTTCTCTCAATCTAAAGACAATAGCGTCCAACCTCACATCTTGAGGAGTCGGAGTACTCTCTGTTTGCTCAACTACATGGGCAGACGCAGGATACCCATGCTTCAGATTGCATGTGTCCTCCGAATGACATGGGTGGTGGCAGTACAAGCATGGGCCATGTTGACGACCTCCTCCTCGACCACAAGATCCTCATCTGCAAAACTGAGAAGTCCTCCCTCTGCCACAAGAAGTTGCCATTGCAGAGGGAGTTTGGGACATGGTAGTAAATGAAGTAGTGATTCTGCTCAACCTCTTGTAGACCTTCTCCATCGATGGTATCGTCACTACAGTTAGTATATGAGTATGTGTTGCATCGTACTCAGAGTCAAGGGATGACAGGAAGACTCCCGTCATAATGGCATTCCGGTATGCCTGCTGCTGCTCAGTCCTAGTAGTAATGGGCATAAAGCTATGAAGTCGCTCAAACATGCCTTGGAGATGCGATAAGTGAGCATGAAGAGACCGACCATTCTGCTTGGTTGAGAATATGTCACGCTGCAACTGGAGGATCTTGCTATCATTCTTGGCTTTCCCATATGTGTCATCAAGGATGTCCCACATAGCCTTGGTTGTGGGTTGATTGACAATGTTGGCAATCTCTGTGGTGAGGGTCCCGAAGAGCCAAATCCATGCATAGGAATCATCTTGCTTCCAAGAAGCATTAGCCTCAATCTTGTCCGTCGGTTCAGAATCAATGAAAATATGCTCCTTGTTATGGCACTGCATAAGGGTGCAAAACTGCATGGACTACAACTCGTAATTGTTCTTATCCATCTTTACGATGGGAGTTGGACCCTTGAAGGCACCAGACGACGAAAATATGCCCCCTTGTTCTCTGCCATGATGAAAAAAATGCCAAAAGTCCGGAACAACATTGGGGAGTAGACTACTCTGAGAAAGTCTACACACTCATATGAAGGATAGGTTGTACGTGTAGATTCATACAACCATCCTCTTCAAATCTTGTTGTAGTCTAGGACCAGGAAACGTGATTTATATGCTCGATATCATAGTTTCCGATCGAAGTCAGACCGTATAATACTACGACAGCAGTCGGACTATGGTCCGCAAGAGGTGGGGTGGCCCAACCCGTAGGAGCCGCTACGACCGATCGGCAGACAACCCGCATGGCTGCAGCTGGCGGCAGGTTGCCCGCAAAATGGCGACAAGCGGTAGCCGGCGGGGGGGGGGGGGGGGGGGGCAGGGTTTTGGTGAAATACAGAACCCCGATCTAGGACCGTTGCTCTGATACCTTCTAGAAGAATATACTTGCATATCATTATTGAGACCCTAGAGCTCTCTTATATAGGAGAAAATCATGAGTAAATTACATAAGCGACACATGAAAGGAATAAAATAAGAAACAAATACAATGAGATACAAATATCTCAACAAATCTCGTACAACTAATTCGGAGACTAGCATATCTCGACATACTCTCCTTCACCCTCCTTTATCATCTCTAGCGTGAAAGAAATCGAAGTCACGCATCGAGAAGGTAGATGATTGCTGAATGTCAATTGCAAGGTTACGATACTTTATAACATATTTCAGAGCGAGTGTACTGGAGTGATTGACATCACTTTGACTGCTCGAAATGCTTCTTCTACCGGTACCTTCTGTAACACCCATACCCCCAAAGATAGTCCCACATCTAAAACTCACAAAGTGTGAGAGTTGGTTATAAGTGGTGGGAATTACTACTTGGCAACTTGAGCTTAAGCATTTTGGGTGGTTGTCAACGGATCCATTTGAGCCCGAGCCCAACAAGTTTTCAGGGTCAGTTTTCTGGACCGGGGACCTAAGCCCGAGACGTTACAAATGGTACCATGGCAGGTTCCCTCTGATAGTGGAAAGGGCTACCCGAAAGGTGGAGCCACCCCTACAAAGTGATAGGAGGAAATGGCTACCTAGAGCGTGCAACCGCCACAGTCACTGGGAATAGGTGATGGACCATGCCACAACGAGGACGTTGCGAATATAAGTGGGGGAGGTTGTAACACCCATACCCCCAAAGATAGTCCCACATCGAAAACTCACAAAGTGTGAGAGTGGGTTATAAGTGGTGGGATTACTATTTGACAACTTGAGCTTAAGTATTTTGGGTGGTTGTCAACGGATCCATTTGGGCATGAGCTCAACAAGTTGTAAGGGTCAGTTTTCCTCGATAACGGACCGGAAACCTAAGCCCGGGACGTTACACCTTCCCTTCTCCAACGGTTATAGCTGATCGCTCGAAATGGAAGTTGTTGCGTGGTGGCCAACGTTCGAGTATCCCTGGCTCACTTGATTCATTTTATCCAATTTCTGTTGTATTATGTGCTGAATATGATGTCGGAAGTGACTTCAATAAAATTCTTCTCGTCATTTTTTCTAATGAAACGGAATATCATATTAATTTTTCTCAGCTATATTACTTTCCAGTATCTTGCTCTTTTGACTTTGTTTGAACAGGCAAGTTCTAAGGCCTGTTGACTTCTCAAAAAATGGAAGTGCCGTCTACGTTGAGAAGTCAGTCAAGAGAAACCGGCAACATGTGCATGTTTTTTCTGGTTCATGTGTGCAATGACTTGGTTATTTTACAGATGGGTGCCACGCATGCACAGCAGAGGAAAGCGACCGTATCACTAATCTTGGGAAAGGACTTCAGACTATCTTATTGTCATATTATTTGTTAATGACAGGTGTCTCCAACTATAATCCAATATTTTTCCATGCGGGTTGTATGATTATACTGTCTTCACTTATTCTAAGAAAATAATATTTCATTTTAAAGTTCTGGTGGTTACCATTCAATGATTTGACGAGGAATGAATCACTTTTTTTCCACAAGATTAAAGCAAAAATTATGTGGATCTGTTCGGTAGTACAGGTAGGTTGAGTTGGATTAAGATGTTTGAATGGTCTGGTCAATGTGATGTGATATTATGTATATGTATAGGCCAAAGTGAATATGTTGCTTGCCTGCAGGAAGTTATATATTTATCACCTTCTTTCCACCCTTAATTTTGTCTCAGGATGCCTTGGAGCTTGTTTAATTTCAAACTCCAAGGCAACTGAAGGGTTCGGAGGGGTAGCAGATGATCCACACCTCTTTGTTACCAAAACCCTAACCTGGTGCCCTCTTAACCCCATGATCCCTCTCCTCCTCCGATCACGGCTGCAAGCCCTCCTCCCGTGGATCTTTGAAGGGGTGGAGGAGGAGGTGGAGGTTCTTTGATGTAGCCAGATTGTGTTCGGAGGTGGACCCCACAACAAGCAGTGACGTGGATGCCTCGCGGATATTTGGAATGGAGGGTAGAGGAGGCGGTGGAGGGTATGCCATTTTGTTTTGTTTTACATGGTTGGTAGTATTTTTCGTATAATTGATATGTATTTTACATAACTTTTGGATCAATTTACAAATCTATATTTTTTTCTACATGATTTCCTTTGTGGAAAATAATTGATAAATTACTAAATGTTTTTTTATTTGCAAGTTGTTCAAATTTTACAAAAGAGGACGTATTTTACAAAGTGAATGCTAATGTCACAAATTAATTATTCGTTATAAAACAAAATAAAATATCACGAAGTGCTTCTTCATATTTACAAAACACCAATAAAAATTTACAAGTAGATAATTAATTTTTACGAACAGAGAATGAATGTTGCAAATGGAGCATGAATATTACGATTATGACATCCTTCACACAAATACTACAAAAGGAGCGTGGATTTTATAAAGAATGAAATAAATTTTACAATGGTGAACATTATTTCTACAAAAACTCAGTTGAATTTACAAATACATGGTTAAATCCAATTCATTAAGAATGAAATTGGAAATTAATTAACGTGTTCGTAAAAAATAACCGATATGAAGAAATCTAAAATGTTTGATAAGCTATTTAATAAAATTCGAATTTAATGAATCATGATAATCAAATATCCTTTTCTATAATGTTTTGAAAGCACTCGGTGGATTGAGATCATATGGATATTGTTGATGGCTCACCATGGTAATTGTAAGCCTCAATGTCAGTTGAACACACACATAACACCCAACCATACATACACACACGCGCGCGTGTGCACAGGCGCACATGTATGCATGTGAATGACCCCTCCAATCCTCCTCGAACTTTTGCTATAAGAGCTTGAGGAGCGGCTACATACAAGTCTAACAAAACCATTATGTCAAACAATGTCACACTATATTTCTTCTCTGTAACTCACCATTGCATTATATTGAAATTTTGAGTAATAAACTAAGCACCCAATTAGTGTTGTAACACCATTAAATGAACATCATAACACTTCTTTCATTGAACAAATACTTACCATCACCAAATCACAGATAATATAAATAACAAGCATTCACGTCTATTACTGGATGCCCTCGATCTCGGATGCTGTAGTTGGATTTCATATGTGTTTATAAAGCATTTGAAGATAACATCCTTCCAATTTAGTGCGAAAATAAATGTGTGGTCATACATGTAATTATTTATTGGAATGATGTGATCAGAAAGAATGTTGGTATAGATACGATAAAGGATAAGATTAGAGAAAATCATTTAAGATGGTTTGATCATTTGCAGAGGAGATCGACTGAAGCACCAGTTAGAAGATGTTAGTTTTGGGATGTTGAACCGGTTAAGAGAGGGCGAGGAAAGCGCAAGAAGTATCAGAATGAGACTATCCGAATGAATCTTAGTTTTTTGGATATAAGCCTAAGAATGACCCAAGAGAAACCTGAATGAAGGCAAATAATCCATGTAGCCGACCCTGCTTAATGTGGGAAAGGCTTTGTTGTTGTATTGTTGATTGCCTCATTCATTCTGAATATGTAAAGTCAGCAATGCAGGGACCCATAAGGGATTTGTCTTCTTGCTCATGCAACTACTTAACATGAAAGGACCAATTTATTTATCTAAAGAAAAATATAAATTACATAAAATGTATACAACATTTTAAACATATTTACATCGACAAAATGGATTGCAAAGGGCTTAATAAACACAATTATCATTGAATGAGATACAAACAACATTTTAAGTATATTTATAGTAATGAAATGGGCTTTTATTTCAAGGAGAAGTTAAGGTTGCGTCATAATACAAAGTATAAGTATCAGAAACCTTCAATTTACAAGAACTTTATGCACATGGAATTACAAATTTGATTGTAAACTTTTTAATATCAAAGATGGTAGACATCAATATAAACAAAAAATACAAACTGCATAATACTTACAAGGATGCTTAAAGATATCATGAGTGCTCCAACTATATCCTTCCGCTCCGCAGAGCATAAATAGAAGACTTATGCCAACTTCTCTACGAAGCTCTCGACCTTTACTAGGAAATCAAGCCAACAAGGATCATCCTACCGATGTCACCCGTGAGGGAGGATCTTGGGGTGCCATTTAGGTACTCAGGGAGATTCTTGATGAGTATGAACCTAGGGAATTTGAGGGAGGGGACATGTTGAAAGATGTTGACGAGGCGCTTAGTTTATGGTATAAGAGTTCATGAGAGGTGGGGAAGGAAGAACATGGAGAGAAGTTAGAGGGAGTTGCATACAGATGGGGAGAGTATGGGAGAGGACTGACAGAAGTTATGGGGGAGGCGAAGGTGGGAATCATAGAGAAAATGGGCGGGGTAGGGGAAGAGGAGAGAACAGAGGCGACGGAGAGATGGGGAAGATGATGATTTTCTTTGCTTGTATGGAGAACAATGTAGAGAAAAAGAGAGGATGCTCGGTTGGGAACGACATTCCATTTGCTGACTTATAAATATTTTGCCAATAAATTCCATGGGCGAGGCATACTTTTGATGAATATACTAACATGAAATCAATCTCATGACTACTAACATGAAATCAATCTCATGACTCTGTACCTGTAGGGGCATTATCAATCTCATGACTATGTACCTGTAGGGACATTACTCCTCGGACAACATCGAAAGTTCAAGACATTGCTTTTCCACCATTTTAGCATTACATAGACATATGATATACTGATCTTTTGAAAGCATACTTGCAAAAATTCAACACCATATGTCTGTTAGCTAGTCGCTAATAATACATGCAAAAAGCGACCAAATTAGTTATGTCGTAGGATACGTGAAGTAGGCAACTATTGAAATGCCATGAGAAAATATGTACTCCCCACACAAAAAAGAGTTTGATTTGAAAACAACGACAAAAGGTAACCTCACAAATGAACATTGTGTCATCGAGGACTCTATTCCTATTTTATCTAATATTGAAAATATAATCACAGAGATTCACATATCATCTTTTTTTGTCTTATGCTTTGAACTCAAGATGGTCAACCGCATGATTTCCTTGGCTCGAATTTATCTATGAAAATTTAACTTTAAACGAAGTTAATGATACAATAATCGATATAAATAGTCAGACAATCGATGACCACACACTAATCCCCACCATTAACATGTTCAAGAGTTGGAACTTCTAATAGCGTGACGAACACTGCCGGTTTACATGCGTGTAATGTTTTTGGCGATTAATGGTGAAGTTTTTGGACACACACCTAGACGGTGGAAGCTCATTTTTCTTTAAAAAAACACGTAAAGTGTGATTCATCAAAATGATGGATCAATCTTTGACATCAATGTTATAAAAAGGGGCCAAATTTTTATTCAAACACTACTAGATTAAAAACCAAGAATAAATAAATAAATATAAACATGATAAGTAACTCCCCACGACTCCTATCCCTTTCATCACAAGCAAAAGCAATTCCCTACTTCCAAGATACGGTGCAACCGGCAAGATAGATACAAGCAACAGTTACCGTAGGATTACCACCCTCTCCCGTTTTGACGGCTGCGATCTCGCCATCCGACCTCTCCAAGCCCACATATATTCTTCTCTCACAAAAAAGGGCTCTGAAAATTTTTCTTCTCCAAAAATTTTCACAACGCCTTCAATCCTTCCCGATTCCCGAGCAGCAGCACCGGTCTCTCGCCGTCCTTCGCCCAATCGGAAGGTAATCGATCAATCTCTCCACTCCTTCTCAATCCGTCGTTCTTGGTTTGTTCTTAATCTGTTCGAAAAACTGTTTGTCGCCGATTTGGCGTTCGTTTTTGATCTCGATCCGATCGGCGTTAGGGTTACGATCGATTTCTGCCGATAGGTACAGAGTGTTCGATCTCGGTAGCGTTGTTGCTGTTTGTTGTATTGCAGTTTATTTGAATCGGATGTTGCTGTGCTGATTGTTCGGTTCCTGTGGATCGTTTTTGTATGAATATATTTGATCGGATTCTGTCTTTGTTTGACCCCTCACAACTGATATTTTTTTTAAAATATATACGATTCAAGTGCTGCTTCTTGGATTTTGTTTCGCCGGTTACCTTTATTTAGGTCTTTTTTGTGATTTCTAGGCCTTTATTTTGTTATGGCGTTGGTGAAAGCAGAAGTTTAGACCTTGTTTGTGATCTTTTTGTGCGTTTTCTGAAGCCACATTGTGTTGCAAAGCAGGTGTTTGATTTTGTTTAGAAGATATCAAGGAAGATGAGGTTCAAGAAGGGAGGTAAGGTTGAGGTTCTGAAATCCGAAGGGGTGCCATGTGGTTTGTGGATCCCGGCAGAGATCATCGCAGGGAATGGTCACTACTATAGCGTTCGATACGATCAAGGATCCTGTGATGAGTGCGGATCCATTGTGGGAAGAGTTCCGAGGAAACTTATAAGGCCTCCCCCTCCCCCAGTGGATCTCTCTAGAAGTTGGATACCTGGGGATGTTGTGGAGATGTTTGATCGTGGTATGTGGAAACCTGTTAAAGTGTCAAAAGTTGCTGGTAATTGTTGCTTTCTTGTTTGCTTGCCTGGATGCTTGGAAACTTTTGAGGTTCATGGTTCGGATCTGCGTGCGAGACAGATTTGGCAAGATGATCAATGGAGAGTAGTTGGAAAGGTAAATATTTTTGTTAGCGGTGTCACTCTTGATGATTTTGTTTCACCTATCCTGCTGTGATTTCGATTATTTAGTATTAAGGATTGGTTTCTTTCTAGTTTCTACCTCGTGTAGATTAATTCCCTAATGTTTATGTCAACCATCTTATTATAACAATCACTCTTTTATTCAACAGCTCTTACATTTTCCAATATAATTTATGTCAGTATGTATCCTTTATTTTTTTAAAATCCAAAACTCCATTTAATCAGCCTGGATTTTTTAAGATGCCATGTATCTATTGTTATATATATTGTTGGCATTTGATATCCTCGTTCATGTTTATGCTTTTATGTTGATGCAGGAATTAGTAGTTGAGCCTGACCAGAACTTCGGCCAACAGGGTTCTGACTACTACAAAACACCAAAAGAGGATGCAATTGGCGCTCATTCTCGTAAGAGGAAGCTGAATTTATCTTCTCGTGGTGTAAAGAGGGTGTCAGCCATCGGCAACTTACCCACTCCAGCTGAGCATCATGCAACAAAAATGAAGATAGCATTGGGAAATGATGGCATGCAATGGAGACAGACAGCTGATGATTTTTCACCATTACCTGAAAAGGTAGTTGCCATTTCCTATCCGAAAAACAAAATGGGTGGAAATTGCATATTCACTTCTCGTGCCAACAGAAGCAAGCATTCTAAAATGGAGTTGGACAAGAGGGGTTCAAGTGCTGGTTTTGGCTGTTTCCCCCGGAGAAGTTTAGAAACCGATATTGTTGAGTGTGACACATATTCCACGTGTAGTTCTAGTGGTAGCAATAGCATTAACTTGTACGGTTATCCTTTAGCTGGTCCTCGTGTAGAGTTAGATGATCACTCGGATGATGCCCGTTCTTGTGCAGATGCGACCTCTGAAAGACAGATGTTGACCTCAGCACTTGGGGATGTAGCGGAGGAAGTTCACAAAATAGAGCGACATGCATACCGCTCAACTCTAGAGGCGTTATATGCTTCTGGGCCCATGAGCTGGGAACAGGAAGCATTATTAACAAACCTCCGTCAAATGCTCCATATATCTAATGACGAGCATTTATTTGAACTAAGACTCCTTACTTCTAGAGAGTCCACTGCTGTTGGTTATTAGCAATCTTGTCCATCCAGTGGTTATCTTTTCTTCATCCTCTTATCCTTTTCTCCGTTTGTTCATAATTCTTTGTAAAGGCGAATAGGTGCGAGATAATTTTTGTATACAGATCTTTCTGGAATCAGTGAAGTAGTGTTGTTTGACATCTGTGTCGTGAACAAATTCACTTATATTGAATGTAGTATCTTCTTGCAATTGATATCTTTCTCATGTTGTACATATGACATCATTATATCACTTTTTCTTTTGCTTCAGTTATTGAAGTCTCAAGACGTTTTATCGGTCTCGAAGGCTGATTTGATGTCTTACTGCTTGGTTCTTTCTTTCAGTTGTTTGTTAGGGAGCTCATCCTTAGTCCTAGGTATGATTAGGGCTTTTGAGATGTGCCTTCATTGCTTTTATTTTTGAAATAAGATGGAAGAAATCAAGCACCAATATTTTCCTCGGTATATTAAAAGAATTATTTTCTCTTAGGAAGAGATTTAAGACATATGATTGTGGACATTCTCATTTAAATAAAATAGTTATTTTTATTTGCACATCGCTCTCCATGTCGTGGGCATTTTAACGGATTCGGATATAAAGATATATCTGGTTTTTTCGTTCCATGATTGGCGATTTCAAAGGATTCTTATATAGAGATATAATTGATTCCATGGGTTTCCAGGGCCAAAGAAGGGGGCTTGGAAAAGTTGCTTCCTATGGTCCAGGATGAAGATGGTGTTTGCCACCTCTTTCGACCCTGAACAATATTCAACACCTGCATCAACTTGCCAAACAAGTTGATGATAATGATGGTGATTGGTACCAGTAATTACTTCTGTTTTTCCTTTTTTTTTTAAATTTTAGGTTTTGACTTGCACGTTACTTAGAGCTCATAAGCATGTTCTTGCATATTATCGTTTTCTCCCATAGGATGCTACAATAATTTTTGCATTGTGATCTTTCTGAACTCCGATGTTATTTGGTTCAGCTACATCCATTGCTATAGTTTTCTTAGTGTGGTTGCACGAGATGCTGAAAGTTGTAGCACACTTTAATCTCAGTTACCAAAATAAAAAAGGAAATCTTGAATCTGAATTTATGATTGTCAGGTTATTGTGGTAGTATTGCTCCTGTTGCAAGCTTGCCAATGTCTACCAACACCTCAGACATTGTTTTAACTTTACTCACCGCCATTATCATGTCAGTATACTTCTGATGCATCCATTGCCCGTATGCTGCCATTAATTCTCCCTTCCCACCTTCTCTACCCAGAGCCTTATTTCAACATTGATCAACTTTTTGACTGCGAAAATTAAAAATTCTATGCCCATATCACAATGGAGTAGACGTTGTCATGCCTTATTTATGTCAAATGACTGAAATATATTGCATTTCTGATATCAATCATGAAATTACTAGCAGGAAAGAAGAAAAATTTAGATTGACTCTCATCCAAATAATATTAACAAGATGCTAAAATATGATAAGATCACTAAGCTTGCCCCTCTTGATTAATGCCGATGCTCGGGGTCTATTACATTCTCATATAAGAGGTGGATTTCTTTTGCTGCACACCAGGAATACCATTTATTTTTGTTTATCCAGATTGACTGTCATCCAAATTATATTAACAAAAAGGTGTAAAATATGATAATATCACTAAGTTTGGATGAATGCTGATGCTCAGGCAACAGGGGGCCCTAAAGGACTCGGCCCCATGAAATGCTATTACATTCTCATATGGAATGCTATTTGCCTAAGATCTTTGACACCCACTTTTATAAGAGCATCATGTTCGGTGTTGGTTTCCTGGAAGCCCAACTCCCCAGACTCCTTTCCACCTTTTCTAACTCAGTCCATCTCTTACTGGGCACTGACCATTGGCTAATCTAAACAAGTCAAAGATGAACAGTTTGGTGAAGAGTTTTTGGACCCATGTGATTATTTTGATTTTATTTGTGCATGGAAGTTAATCAATGACAAGATTGAGTAAGCGGAATAGAAGTTCGATGACAAGGAAGTTAGTAATTTGGTAAAGATAACTTTGGGAACTTTTCTATTTCGAAGAAAGATGCTTTATATTATTATATTCGAGCATTCAATGGGATGGATGAGTTGATGGAGATGTCACTCATGGAATTAATTTAGGATTGATGAATGAGGAGGAGCTTCAAATCTTCTTCGCGATAAGAAGTTACCTTTTAAGTTTAAATGAAAATACGATAAAGTTGCAGTGCAGACGTGCAATGCTTAAACTACTCATTTTTCTTAAACTACTAATTTTTAAAACTTCGTCATTATTATCATTGTTTCCTCTCTTTGTTATTGTGAATTTTTTGTTTGTTTTTTTGTTGTTTTTTGAAACAAGAGGAGGAACCACACACATGTGCCTACCCCACGATTTGAACCCCGGTCTTTTGAGTTGTAGGCACACAACATTACCAACATACCATTAAGTGGGGTTTTTTATACTGTTATATGTGTTAGGCTTTGTCTGGATTCCTTGTCTGTGGGAAGAGGAAGTGCACACATCTTTGGATGTGTGCACAAAAGTTATGTTCCTTATCATTTTATCTTCTTACAATAGTTTTTTAAAGTATATTGTGGTTAGCCTTCGTAGCTTCAAAAAGGAGCCTCTTATAAGCAAAACCCAAAATCTGTATGTGGACTACAAGACCGTGCATCTACGGCTTCTGCATTTGCTTATTAATTGAATTGGATTTCGTGGATCAGGGGAAAGCGCACACATCACAGTTATGTGTGCACAATTAGCTTAAGTACCTTACTCTCTTATTCCTCTTCTTTTAAGCTGCATCATCTACATGATAGTTCATTGATTATTTGGATTACTTTACTGGGAGGGGTCTTTGAAGGGGTTTCTACTGATAGGAAGACTGTAGAAGCTGTACTTATTATCATTCATAGCAGATCCAACATTTGTGATGAATTTACTCTCAACTTTACAAGATCTCAATTGCAGAGATTCAAAGGATTTTTTTCTTGTGCTTTTCATAAATTTTGGTAATTCATGCATCTGTTTACCGTTGGAGATTTTTATAGTAAAAAATGAGAAGACAACAGCAACATTTGTGACCTGCTGAACAGCTTTTGTTTAGAAATAACTAGTGCCGAGCATTGAGTTGGGCTGAATCGGGTTATACTGAGGCACCCAAGACCATTTAAATTTATGGATTTATGGGTGGGCATGAGCCCGCTTTTATTTTCGATTCCAGGCCCAAACCCAAACTCGATCTCGAAGTAAATGGGTCAAGTTCGGGCCGGACCGGCCCAATTCAATCCACCGAGTCATGACACTAGTCATTGGTATGTAATGGAAGATGTAGGGGAATATGGTGGTTGTGGGTGAATGGGTGGTTGTACGAGGAACGAAGACCTCTCTTCAGTTTCGGTGGCCTTTCGAGAAAAGGAAACCCGAAGAACCTGTTGGGAAGCTTCGCTTTCCTCATTTGCTATCAAAATATGATGGCATATGTTTGAGATGCAAGAGCGAGGTCATCGTGCAATTGATTGTCATGGCTTAGTGAAAGGCTTCAAATGTGGCAAAAAATGGTTACATGCATAGATTATGTACCGATGGCAGATTATGGCACCCTCGTTCGTTGGACGTGGTGGAAAAAAAGGGAGGGGATTGAGTTTGTACTTGTGGACATCTGTAGGTTGGCTGGAGTAGGTCTATGCGATGCCATGATCGATATTGGTAAAGCCATTAGGAGTTCCTTCTCCGAGGTTGTCATTTAAATTGGGAATGATTTGGTTTGTAAGCGAGCTCTCTTTAAGATTAAGCATGATAAATTGCTGGAAATTAGCCCCAAGGCTGCGAGAAGGGTTCGTTGGAGGAAGGCACACCCTTAAGATGGTACTTTTGACCTATCTCTTTTGAGGGCCATCTGGTGAAGGCGCTCCCTTTTCGTAGATCCTTTGAGAAGGTGAAGGTGGCATTGCAGATAGTTATTTCTTCGGATGTGCTTTCTCGCGGACAACCATCCGATATTGTGGTCGAGCTATGAGTCTGAGGGTGATCGAGGTTCGATTAGATGGTTGGATGTTGCGATTGGAAATCGAAGAGCTATGGCTTCAAAAAAAAATCGAAGAGCTAGCGTTACAATAGTAGGACTTGTTCAATGATGTCTCTTGTTGGGATTCCGGTGGTCAAATGGAATCATCGCTGAAAGTGGAAGTCAAAGAGTCTCCTGCGATCTTCAGTGTGGAAGCTTCCATCGTTTAATCTTCTTTGGAATTTCCTTCCGTGGACCTCTTGGAAAGGGGCACTACGCCTACCCTGATACAGTTGTAGACTTCATTTTTGTACTCCCCCTCATTTGTTGAAAATATGTTGGGTAAACCTAATCGGTTTGGAGCATCCAATATGCTGTCTGATTTCCTCATGGGGATCCACCTGGTGGATGGGAGGAAATCTTGCTACAGAAGAACAACAGGGGCCTGGGGGTGAAATCGCTGGAGCAAATAAACGATGCACTTTTACTTAAGTGGGCGAGCAGGATCTGGGGCCCAGGGGAGGACCTCGTTTGTGCGGTGATTCGTAGGATCTACGACGTGAGGGGTGCTCCGCCCTCGTTGACGGCCGTCCTCACCGCCCTGACTTCTTTCTGGCGGGGTGTGGTGAAGACTTTTGTGGGCAACATCGCCCTTTTTAGACCGATCCTCGGAAGGGGAGACTCTTTTTCTTTTTGGGCTGACGATTGGTCGGGGGGAGGGACCCTCTGTTCTCGGTTCCCCCGGTTGTTTGCGCTTGCCGGGGAGAGGTCCTGCTCGGTGGCGGAGTGCTGGACTGATGGGCTCTGGTGCCCTACCTTTTCGGCTAACCTCTCTGACCAAAGGTTCGATGATTTCTTGGCCTTACTGTAGGCCGTGCGGGAGGTGGGTCCGTTGTGTGAGGGCCAGGATCACTGGTGTTGGAAGGAAGGGTCTTTCTCGGTCAGGGGGGCCTATGGTGCCATCTCCAGGCCTCCGCCGGCCAGGTCCGACCTGCTTACTAGAGATTGTACAAATATTTGGGCCCTCAGGCTTCCTGAGAGAATTAGTATCTTCATTTGGTTACTCAGGAGAAAGAGGTTAATGATGCGGGACCGGTGCGTCAGGCTCCTTGGAGTTCTTTCTGACAGGTGCATGATTTGTAGTGCTGCGATCGAATCGGTGGATCATCTTTTTTTCTTATGCCCCGTGGTGTCTCAAATTTGGCAGGAGATGGGATCTGATTGGTGCTGCAGCGACAACTTCCAAGCCTTTTGGGACTCGTTCCACACCAATGCAAGCGGACCAAGGGGCGAGCGGCTGTACCCCATGACCATTCTTTGGGCGGTCTGGCGGGGGAGATACGACTTGCTGTTGTCGGGTCAGCGTTTTTACAAGGAAAATGTGGGGGTTTTCGCTAAACGAATAGTAGACGAATGGGTTCTGTAGCGTTCTGTGGCGTTCTGGTTGTAGCAGGTTTTTGTTTTTCCTGGTTTGGTTCCACTTTTATTTTAATTAAATAAAGTTTGGGGCGGACACCACCGAGTGTTTCCCCCTATCTTTTAGACTTCAAAAAAAAACACCTATCTAATACTCGACTCGAACCAATCTTGAGTTTGACAAGGGAGACGGGGATGGGTCCGATTAGGTCATCCTACTTCGAGAGCTATATTCGGCGATCGGGTTGGAGGGTCCATTTTCTTGATCTGAGACAGACTCTGTTGCTGGAAAGGTTTAGAAGATCGTCTTCTTCCATGTTTGATTGCTCATTGGGTCTCTTTTGACTCCTAGGCCTATCTGGACTTCAATGAACAATGGGAGTGGGGTCTCTAGTTCTCCTTTGCTCTCTCTTGATTGGGTGCAGTAGACATCCATACGCATGCTCTTCCGGCACTTCCTTAGCGCTCAACTTTCGCCTTCAAGGAGATGAAGCAAGATATATATATATATATATATATATATATATATGGGTAAAATGGGGCTTCCCCCTTGAGGAGGAGGCTAACTTGGCTCCCCCCGCCCCATTTTTCCCGTTTTTTTTTTTTATTTTTTTTGAAAATTTTTTCCGTGGATTTTCATCAATATATCCCTATATTATGCTATTAAAATTTCGTGTGAAACAGAGACTCATACGACCTCCATCCAGACGTGGTCATTTTTAGCAATTCTGTTACCGTTAAAAAATGACTGTCTGGATGGATGATGCAACCTAATTAAGGGGTGACTTAATGGCAACCCTAAACTTGAAAACTAATGGACGAAATGACGAAAACAACTAAGATGACGTGCAATACGGAAGAAAATCAGCAACAATAGACAACAAAATACTCGAGTTCTAGCACCGGTTTCTCCACAATTTCAGGGCAAATCAAGTATTTAATGACTAATGGAAATAAATAGCGATGTTGCAGTTTAGAATCTCAATAAATCACCAAATCGAACAGAAATATAACAGGCCAGAACGCTAAGTTCATATGGTGGAATAATATGCAGAGAAAACACTCATACCACACCGACAAGGGGAAGTTTGGCACGTTTCAGATCTGGTCATTGAAGGAAGCATTGACTGGGGGCGATTTCGGCAGCACAGGAGGTCCGTGGTTCAGGGGGACGGAGGCCTAGCGAGTAGGCTGTGGCTGGCGGCGGTTGGACAGCGGATGGCGGTGGCGGGACTGCTGATGGGGAGCGTTGCGGCGGGATGGTGGCGCGGTGAAGCGTTATCGCGGGGGATGGCGCACGGGGAGAGGGGCGGTATTGGCAGGGCGCGGGAGTTCGGGGTTGCGGAGGGATGGCAACACGCAGAGGCGAGTTGGATCCGGGTTGGGGAGGCGCAGGGGGGGACTGGTGAGTAGAGGGAAGAGGAGGAGGGCCCGGGGAAAGGCGGCAAGAGGGAGAGGGAGGAGAGGGGAGGGAGGCGGCGACAGGGGAAGAGGTGGCGGGCGGCGTCGGGCTGACAGGGAGGGTCGCTGGGAGGCGCTGGTGGGGAAGGGGAGTAGGGGAGAGGGGGTCGGCGCGCGTGGGGAGGGCTGGCGAGATGGGAGGGCGGCGAGTGGTTGGCGGAGGAGGTGGGTTCGGCGAGGGGGAGAGGCGGCGGCGTGAAGGGGGGGGTTAGGGTTCGGATGAGGAGAACGCAGGGGGTAGGGGAAAGGGCCGAGGGATTAGAGAGAGGGAGAGAGAGAGAGGGAGAGATAAGTGATGGGGAAAATAAACTTTCATTCAATATTGATCCCAACCCTAATCCAAGGGGGGGCTTTTATAGAGGCTAATTCCCCCCAATTAAGCAACAACTTTTCTAAAATAGAAAAGAAAGAAAACAGAAAAGAAAGGATGATAAGGCCTTGTATAATGAGCCTTTTACATAAAATAAAATAAATAAAATAAATCTTCGAAAAGTGATCATGTAAGATCATGCTGCATCAACTCCCCCCTGCTGAGAAGAATCTCGCTCCGTAAGAAGAGATCTGCTACATTAAAGACTGGCGATGTCTGGACGTCTGGCGGCAGGTCGAGTAAGTAAGCATTGGGCCCAATCTTCTTGAGGACTCGGAATGAACCAATCTTTTATTCACTCAATTTTTGGTGGACTCTCAAAGGAAACCTCTTTTTTTTTAGGTGGACCATCACTAATTCTCCCACTCTGAACTCGCTCTCTCTGCGATGGAGGTTGACTTGGGCTTGGTATTTCTGGGTCATGGTTTGGAGTTTGGCTCGGATTTCGGTATGGAGATGTGTTAGGTGTTCGACCAGATACTCAGCAGCTGCACTACTTCTCCCTTGCATGGTTGTGGATTTTAGGTCTAGAAATTGGGTAAGTGGAAAGCCGTACACACTCTCAAAGGGCGATTTTCCGGTGGACCTATTGGTGGAACTGTTATACGCGAATTCGGCTTGGGGAAGTATTAGATCCCATTTGGACGGAGAGTCCCCTGCAAGACATCGCAATAAATTTCCTAATGATTTGTTAACTTCTTCGGTTTGCCCGTTTGTTTGTGGATGATAAGCAGTGCTGTATTGCAAACAAGTACCAAGACGGGACCAAAGCGTGCGCCAAAAATGACTCAAAAACCTGGTATCACGATCCGAAGTGAAAGAACGAGGAACATCATGCAATCGAACAACATCACGAAAAAACAAATCAGCGACATGAGATGCATTTGAGGTTTTCTTACATGCAATGGAATGTGCCATTTTAGAAAATCTGTCCACAACCACAAAAATAGAGTCAACTTTCTGTACCGTGAGGGGGAAGCTTAGCACAAAATCGATAGTGATGTCTTCCCAGGGTCGCAGAGGAATTGGTAAAGGCGTGTACAACCCAGTGTTCTGCTTATGTCCTTTGAACCTCTGACATGTCTGGCATTTTTGTACAAACTTTGTAACATCCTTTCGCAGTTGCGGCCAATAAAATCGCTCTTGGAGAAGAGTCAAGGTCTTATCCCTTCCAAAGTGTCCAGCTAAACCATCGTTATGCAGTTCAGAGATTAAATTTTCTCGAAGGGAAGTGGCAGGGATGCACAGTCGGTGGGCTTTGAACAGGAACCCCTCATGAAGGACATAAGTGGCTGTCAGATCCTGCCCAGTATCAACACATTATGCATAAGCTTGTCCGAAGTCAGGATCATTGGGGTAGAGATCCTTGAGTGTGTCAAATCCTGTTGTGCTGACGGTCATTGTAGTCAAGGCATGTGCTTGCCGGCTCAACGCGTCGGCCACGCGGTTCAGGGTTCCAGCTTTGTGCTTGAGATGGAACGTGTATTCTTGGAGGAAACTAACCCATTTGGCATGACGCTTGTTAAGGGTCTTCTGAGAGTTCAGATATCTTAAGGCTTCATGATATAGTTAAGGACAAATTCACGTTGGATCAGGTAATGCCTCCAATGCTTGAGGGCTTGCACCGCGGCCATGGAAGGCCGTATCCCGATATATCGGCGATATATCGCCGATATATCGATATCGACATGGGACCGATATCGAAATCGATATATTGATATATCCGATTTTAGGCATTTTCTTCAGAAAGATTCCTAGATATAACGATATATCGGCGATATATCGATATCGACACGATATCGAAACGATATCGATATCGATATCTCCTTCCATGACCGCGGCATAGAATTCGACATCATAAGTGGAGTATCGTGATTGAGCTTCATTTAATTTCTCACTGTAGAATGCTACAGGTCGTCCTTCTTGACTTAGGACGGCACCAATCCCGACATGTGAGGCGTCTCAATCGACGACAAAAACCTTGGTGAAGTCAGGAAGTGCCAAAACAGGGGCATGTGTCAATCGGTGTTTTAGATTTTGAAAGCTGGTTTCTGCTTCAAGAGTCCAAGCGGGTGCGCCTTTTCGCGTGCAATCTACCAATGGAGCTGCACAAGTGCTAAAGTTTCGGATGAAGCGTCGGTAAAAAGAAGCCAATCCCAGAAAGCTGCGAATCTCGGTGAGGGTTTTGGGCACGGGCCAACTCTGAATGGCCTGAATCTTGGAGGGGTCAACTTTAAGCCCATCGGCAGTGACAATGTATCCTCAGAAGAGGACTGTGTCAGACATGAAGGGATATTTCTTAAGGTGGACATACAATTGTTGGGCTCTCAAGGTTTCCAGGACTTGTCGTAAGTGGGATAAGTGGTCGTCTTTGCTCAAGCTGTAGATCAGTATGTCATCGAAGTACACAATCACAAACTTACCGATAAAGGTAATACATGGTTCATGGTTCGCATGAAGGTGCTGGGGGCATTAGACAGGCCGAAGGGCATTACCGTCCATTCATAAAGGCCCTCTTTGGTCTTAAAGGCCGTCTTCCACTCGTCTCCAGGTCGGAGGCGAATCTGATGGTAGCCACTACGAAGATCCATTTTGGAGAACAATTTAGCACCCGATAGCATGTCGAGCATGTCATCAAGGCGTGGAATCGGAAAACGATACTTGATCGTGATCTTGTTGATAGCACGACTGTCCACGCACATTCTCCATGTGCCATCCTTTTTTGGGGTAAGCAGAGCAGGGACCGCCACGGGACTCATACTCTCTCGAACATATCCACGACGTAGAAGATCAGTGACCTGCTTGTTCATTTCTTCGTGTTCACTTGGGCTCATCCGATAATGTGGTAAGTGGGGTAGGCTGGCTCCAGGGACTAGGTCAATGTGATGTTGAATGTCTCGCAACGGGGGTAGTCCTTCAGGCATAGTGTCAGCAAACTCTTGGATGATAGGCTTTATCTCAGGCGGGACTTCGGGTGTAGTTGTCCACGTCCCATTAATGCATAAATGGTGGAGCTCTTATGAATCTCACGTTGGAATGTCTGGGCTTCCATCAACAATACGAGACCCGTAGTTGAAGGCTTTGTCGGTGGAGTACCGTTACCAGTTTGTGCGGTCGCGGCTCGAAATGTAGCCACCCGGCGAGGGCTAAGTGGTCTAAGGGTCACACATACCTTGTCTATGAGAAAGGAGTAGGTGTTCATTTTCCTATGTGCTCAGTGTCTCGATCGAACTGCCAAGGTCTCCCAAGTAGTACATGACAGACATCCATAGGGGCTACATGGCACCACACCTCGTCTTTATATGAAGGCCCTATTGAGAAACTAACGAGGCTCTGACGGTGGATCGGGAGTTGAGTACCACCTCGAAACCAGGCAACACTGTAAGGTTTCTCGAGTGGTTGAGTGGGTAGACCCAACTTATCGACCATTTCTTGAGAAACGAAGTTCTCAACGCTTCCTCCATCAATAATCAGCGAACAGCGACGCTCTCCTGAAGTGCAGGTGGTTCGGAATATGCTGCATCATAACCAACTATCAACGTCGTTAACAACGGGTGTGAGCAAGATGTTTGTGGGGGCGCTGTCAGAGGCGATAAAGTTCTCATGTTCAATTACCAAGAAAGGTCCGGATTCATCTCCATCCACTCCCAGAAGCTCATAGTTATCAGCTCTCATGGTGTCAGCAGTCAAAGCGGTTGGTTCCTCTTCAGGTGATTCCTGTTGTTCATGGTCAGGGTCTTCAGGGTCTTCGATGGTGCATAAATGGGCGGGCCTAGCTTTAGGGTTCGGGCACTCTGCTGCTCGATGCCCCTTTTGATAGCATCGGAAACAAGTATCGGGTCCTACAATAGGTCGACTTCCCAAGATGCCTGGTCCGGGGTTTCCAGTAGGTGGTTGGACGACGGCAGGAGTTGATGGTTTGGCTTGGGGTTTACCCGTAACGATCGGTGGGGAACCTATCGGTTTGGAGGTTGACATCGGGATACTGGTGCGAGGGACGGAGTTCACCGAAAAAGACATCTTCCTTGTCTGGGCCTTAGCAAGCTTGGTCTCAGCCCGTTTAGCCTGCTTGTAAGCTTCGTCGACATCTCGACAGTTGTGGAGGTAGAGTTCATCCTGGATAACTTGGCGGAGTCCTTGCATGTAGCGGGTGACTTCCTGGACAGGAGTTTCCTGCAATCGGTTGCGATGCACGAGGGATTGGAACCCTTCAGTGTATTCTCTCACGCTCATGATGCCTTGTTTCCATGATTGCAGTCGCGCGTATAGATCTCGTTTGTAATCTTCCGGCACGAACTTGGTTTTCAATTTGGCTTTCATTTTGCTCCAACTGCGGATTTTACCTTTTCCTTTTCGTTTGCGTTCAGACTGCAAACGGTCCCACCATAGCAGAGCATGTCCCTTTAATTTGATTGTGACGAAATGAACTTTTCGTTCGCTAGGCACAGACTTCCACACAAAAAAGTGTTCGACGGTTTGGAGCCAATCCAAAAAGACATCAGGGTTTCGTCCTCCATCAAATTTCGGAACATCGAGACGGATGCCTCGATCCCATCCGTCATCGGACCTAGATCCAGGTCGTGGCGGGAATTGATATCCACCAGTAGGTTGTGAAATATATCCAGAGGTGAGGGGATCTCGAATCTTGGGAGAGAAAGGGGTGTCATCTCTTGGTCCTTCTTCTTCACTTTCTTGTGATTGCCAATCGCTAACATGTCCGTCACAAGTAGATGAGCTAGAGTCATGGGAAGTGTTACTCCGTGAGTGTGGTCTCCGGCTAGTACGCCGACCTTTGTTTGGCGTCTCATTACTATGATTTTTCTCTAGCATTTGACAATTTAGGGTGGCAATTTGCCCGCTCAGGCGTTCGAACATCCGTTCCATTTTAGCATCCAAGGATTCTAACGTTAGCTCAGGGTGTGGGGTGTAGGTGGTTTTAGAGGAACTAGGTTTGTCGGCCTTGGGAATCCTAGGCTTTCTGTTCTCTTTGTTTTTGTATTTTTTTGTTTTTTTTGTTTTTGTTTTGTTGTTTTGTTTTGTTTTTTTTATATGCAATGAACAAATGGAATGCAGACGAGATGCATGATCGCTAGGCTCTGATACCAAATTGATGCAACCTAATTAAGGGGTGACTTAATGGCAACCCTAAACTTGAAAACTAATGGACGAAATGACGAAAACAACTAAGATGACGTGCGATACGAAAGAAAATCAGCAACAATAGACAACAAAATACTCGAGTTCTAGCACCGGTTTCTCCACAATTTCAGGGCAAATCAAGTAGTTAATGACTAATGGAAATAAATAGCGATGTTGCAGTTTAGAACCTCAATAAATCACCAAATCGAACAACAATATAACAGGCCACAACGCTAAGTTCATATGGTGGAATAATATGCATAGAAAACACTCATACCACACCGGTAAGGGGAAGTTTGGCACGTTTCAGATCTGGTCCTTGAAGGAAGCAGCGGCTGGGGGCGATTTCAGCAGCACAGGAGGTCCGTGGTCCAGGGGGACGGAGGCCTAGCGAGTAGGCTGCGGCTGGCGACGATTGGACAGCAGATGGTGGTGGCGGGACTGCTGATGGGGGGCGTTGCGGCGGGGTGGTGGCGCGGTGAGGCGTTATTGCGGGGGATGGCGCACGGGGAGAGGGGCGGTATTGGCAGGGCGCGGGAGTTCGGGATTGCGGAGGGAAGGCAACACGCGGAGGCGAGTTGGATCCGGGTAGGGGAGGCGCAGGGGGGACTGGTGAGTAGCGGGAAGAGGAGGAGGGCCCGGGGAAAGGCGGCGAGAGGGAGAGGGAGGAGAGGGGAGGGAGGCGGCGACAGGGGAAGAGGTGGCGGGCGGCGTCGGGCTGACAGGGAGGGTCGCTGGGAGGCGCTGGTGGGGAAGGGGAGTAGGGGAGAGGGGGTCGGCGCGCGTGGGGAGGGCTGGCGCGAGGGGAGGGCGGCGAGTGGTTGGCGGAGGAGGTGGGTTCGGCGAGGGGGAGAGGCGGCGGCGTGAAGGGGGGGGGGGGTTTAGGGTTCGGATGGGGAGAATGCGGGGGTAGGGGAAAGGGCCGAGGGATTAGAGAGGGAGAGAGAGAGGGAGAGATAAGTGATGGGGAAAATAAACTTTCATTCAATATTGATCCCAACCCTAATCCAAGGGGGGGCTTTTATAGAGGCTAATTCCCCCCAATTAAGCAACAACTTTTCTAAAATAGAAAAGAAAGAAAACAGAATAGAAAGGATGATAAGGCCTTTTATAATGAGCCTTTTACATAAAATAAAATAAATAAAATAAATAAAACAAATCTTTGAAAAGTGATCATGTAAGATCTTGCTGCATCAATGGAGGCCATAGGAGTCTCTATTTCGCACAAAATTTTATAGAGGCTAATTCCCCCCAATTAAGCAACAACTTTTCTAAAACAGAAAAGAAAGAAAACAGAAAAGAAAGGATGATAAGGCCTTGTATAATGAGCCTTTTACATAAAATAAAATAAATAAAATAAATAAAACAAATCTTTGAAAAGTGATCATGTAAGATCATGCTGCATCAATGGAGGCCGTAGGAGTCTCTATTTCGCACGAAATTTTAATAGCATAATATAGGGATATAGTGATGAATATTCACAGAAGAAATTTTCAAAAGAAAATAAATAAAAAATGGGCGAAATGGCGCGGGGGGAGCCAAGTTAGCTCTCCCTTAGGGGCAGCCACATTAAACCTTATATATATTAGGAAGAAGAGGCGGAGGTCCAACTTTGAGGAGAGCATCGTGGAGAATGATCCCATATGTACCAACCTTGCATATGATTCTGTTAGGGTCAAAATTTTGGATGATGATAATGTGGCGACAACGGACCATGGGTTTGACTTCATTGGGAAATGCCTGAACACACCGGATTTAAATCTCATTGAAGATATCACGAGTTTGGACTTGGTCCGCAAAACAAGAAATGGTTTGATTGTCCAATTATGATGCTGAGTTGGAATGTTATATGACCCGAGAAGAGGTTGGCTATCTCTACTTTTTTGTGGATTATAATAGGTTCAATTTTATATTATTACATGACACTAAGATCCACTATTGGATTGAGCATCTTTGGAATTCGTTGGAGGGGTTGTCCTTGTTGAGCTTTTGTGCTATTGATTCGAATGAGAGCTCTAAGGGTGCTCTCATTGGCTGGATGATACCCATTGGAGTCTAGTTCGAAAGGATGGGGCTGCTATGTTCTTTCGACTCTTTTCGATGGTGTTGATGATGGTAACGAGTTTTTGCTATCCAACATGTGGTCCGGTGGGCAGTTCATTGAGAGAGCCAGCTTTTGGGAGGAGATTCAACGGACTTGTGAGGTGTTTCATGTAATTTCTTGGATTCTCGAGGGAGACTTCAAAGCTACTCTTTTCAATAAGGGTCGATTAGATGGCAATAGTGGTCTGGAGGGAGGTTCCAGTGATTTCACTATTTTGGTGGGTGACTTGAATATTGCTATGCTCAATTCTAGGAACAACCGATTCACTTTGGAAAAAAAAGAGTACCAAGATCCCGCATCGACTGCTATTTTGTTTCGGTTGAATGTCTCCAATGTTTTCAACAACAATGGGTAAAGGCTCTATCCCACTCGCACTCTGATCACACACCCTTCTTTGAAGTTCTGGGGAGGATATTCCATGCTGCCATTCCATTGAGAAGTCTTGGATGCTAGATGAGGGTTTTTACAATATAGTGGCTTCTTTTTGGAGAACACGTGAGGTCGAGGGCCTGGTCGCTAGAATGTCACTTGAAATCACATGCCTTGTGTATGCATCTTATTGACTTCAAGAGGACCACTCGCATTGCAAGCATGGAAAGAAGAAGCAATGCACAAGTTGGATCTCATTCTTCGGACAAGATTGAATACACAAGAAGATTGTCATACAAGGAATTGGAAAATCACCTTCTACAATAGTCCATTATTCTTGCAGAAGACAAGAAAAATGAATTGGCTTGGAATCATTGATCTAGTCAAAGATGGTTAAAGGAGGGGAATGCGAACTCTCGATTTTTTTCATAACATGGCTAGTTCTAAAAAATGTCATACTTATATTCACACGATTGAGGTTAGGGGAGACCACGACATGGGATCGAGAGATAGGTGTGGTTGTTTTTGTTTTTTTTGTCAACTTAGTAGGCGATATGCGCCTATCAATATGAACGAGTGGAGTCAGCCTCGACGCTAGGGTTGATTATCGGGCCGGGCTGGACATCGACCCAAACCCGAGCCCGTTTATTTTTTCTGGCTTCGGGCCGGGCCGTGACCCGAAAAAGTATGGATGGGCCAACCCGAACCCGACCCGAAGTTAAACGGGTCGGGTTCGAGTCGGGTTGGCCTAGTAATTTTTTTCCTTTTAATTTTTTTTAATTTTTTAAAATGCTTAATTCAACGGGTGATATGGAGATGTATTTTTAAAAAACTTTTTATTTTTTTTAAAACTTGTGATAAATCTAAGAATTTTGACATCCCTATGGCATTTGATGGTCTAGTGGTAGTACAGTGTGTCTACCACACAAAAGACTAGGGTTCAAATCCCACTCTTGCAGGGGTTGTGTTAGGTAGTCGATGGCCAGCGTAAAAAATAGTTGAATCTTTCAACATGGATTTGAGCAAGAATCCATGTAGCCGACCCTACTTATAGTGGGAGAAGGCTTAGCACTTTTTTTATGGCATTTTGATAAAAGAAACTTTGAAATATTTGATTTTTCTCTTAAAAACTTTGATTTATTCATGTACATTTTATTTTTTTTTCAAATCTTCGAAATACTGGTGCATAGTAATATCGTTGGAGAGTGGAAATGGGGTTTGAGGGGCATTGGGTTGGGGTGGGCCATGAGGGATTAGGGTTAAAGTAATATATTATATATATTATATTATATAGATTTGGGATCAGGCTTCGGACCGGGCTTTAAGTCGGGCTATACTCAGCTTGAACCTGCCCCGTTTTAGAAACGAGCTCCTTTTTTGGGCCCGAGCCAGACCCAAATTTAAACAGGTTCGGGTTCAGGCCGAGCTTAACGGGTCGGGTTGCGGGTCGAGTCGTGCTAGCCTGGCCCAATGCTTAACCCTACTCGACGCATTCTCAAACCCGATAACCAAACTCGGGCTCGAGGTCAGATAAACTTCGGGTCCAGGAAAGTGGAATCGAATTCGATCTCGTTGAATTCGAGTTGGCTCATGAGTATCTTAATTAGCCAATAATTAGTTGATTTCTATATTTCTTGCTCTTGTAATTTCTTTAATGAACCAAGTTAAATCATTAGGCATGTTACTAACAATAACAAATTTTTATGTTTTTTTACAATACATAAATGAACTTATGCTTGACCACTCCTGTAAATATTGTGTTTATTTTGGCATCAAGTTATTTAATTTTATATTTTCATAAATATAATACTTCCTATTTTTGATGTTGGTCCTCATCGATCAAATATAATGCACGTGTGTAAAAATTTCATGTCAAATAAATTGATATTGTAACCCATTTGAACATTATTCTAATAAATGCATTGTTAAATCAATGTGATTAACATTTAATCTCTTTATAAGAAAGTGTTGCTACTTTAATCTTGATTTGAATTTTAATTGATAAATCACTTACGTATGGGACTCAAAGTGCGTAGATATAACTTATGCATGATTAATTTATGAACAATCAACATGCACAAATTTAATGTAGAAGAAAAATCCTTGAAAAACTACCCGCAAGTACGACCAAGGGGCTTGCCTAGGTTAAAATACATAAAATCACACTTGATTCAATTGATTGATTTATTAGTTATGTGGTTATTTTTTATTGATCCTGATTTCGTGATTACAACTATTTGACACAATTAAATTTGGTGATTTTCATATCGTCAAATGGCGATGACACCGGGGAGGCAAACTGCTTAGGTTCATCTTAGAAAACTTATAGTTAGGTTTTCCAGTCCCTTAGGTAGTCTGGCCCCCGAGCTCTTCTTGTTTATATTTCATTTATTTAACTTCTTTCTTTATTTATTTTTTGTATATATTTTGTTATCTCTCTCTCCCTCTCAAATATATCTCTCCTTTTTATGTGAGGGCCTAGTGGACTTGGAGCGGTGATGAACCTCATTTCACCATGTTAATGATCGCATTTTATCGTAGTATAGGTGCTGAAAAGGATTCAATAAAAATGACAATCTTTGAATGTTGTGGAATATTTTTACTTGGAAACACAAGTGCAAGCAGTTCTAGCATTCACTTCCTCAACTCTTTGAGGTGCTATCTCTTTAGACAGGTCACTACCACATCTTAAGAGAAGGAAGCCTTTCTTGGAATTTTCCAGAAAATGGAATATGTCCAAGGTGTACTACTAATGTGACGGTCCCAAACCCTCTTCTCTTTGCTTATGAACATCTTCGGAACTAAGATCTAAGAGGTATCCTTGAGATCATATACCTTAAACTTTTGAGAGATGGAAAACCATCAGGGATGGGGGTTTGGGAGAGCTAAAGTGCATTTGTCATGTCACATGGAAAGGTTAAGGATGTGCCAACTTATCCATCCATTAATGAATGACTATTGATGAATGGTCGTGACTTGAGGCTTGTGTAGTGTAAATTCTTGATTAAAAAAATAAGGAAATTTTTGCCCATAACTATGTATTCTCAGTAATTATGCGTCGAACCTACCATAATTCCGAATTATACACATAACTCTAAATAGTTTACTTTCGTTTCCATCCTAGACCTTCTGTTATCTTACTCAATTAACTCAACCTTTCCCTTCAGTTAATCTGACTATAGTTTATCCAACGGTGGGTTTACATTTTATTTTATTTTAATTTATTTAATAACCCCAACCCCCTCCTACTTCCTCCTCTTGCCATGATCCCCCTCCTCTGGTAGGCGTTGCTGCCACCATGGTTCGAAAAAACGTGCCTTGAGGCGCACGAGGCATACGCCTCGAGGCGAGGTGGTCTAGAAACGCCCCATAACGACCACCTCAGGTGGTCTCTGAGAGGTGACCGCCTCAGGTGGTTGAGGCGGAGGTGGTCCTCGAGGCATTTTTTTGTTTTCAGTTTAATTTTTTTATATAAATCATTTATCCTATTGGCAATTTCAGATGTTTATTTGTTTAGGATATAATTATACAAGATGACTGCCTAATATTGACCACTTTTATGTTCATATTTACCATTAAACATGTCCAATTACGTCAAAAAACTCTTAAATTATACCCTTAAACATATGAATACGCAAATATCATTGAAAACATTTCTTGTAAACTTATTTGTAAGGAGTGGTTACATTATGATCTATGTAGTATACTGAGAAGTACAAACATGATAGAATTCAAGGGGAGTTTATGTATTACTCCCATACAAACAGATTCATATACTCGAGAAGAAATAAAACCCTCAATTTACAGTGAGACATGCGTCTTGTTGGGGTACGGTATGGCTGGAGGGGGTGCATACGACGGTTCTTCAACTTGGGTTAGATGGTTAGAATTCAAGGGAATATTAATAGATTCATTCTCCGATTGGATGGAATTTTTTCTTTAGATATTCCTATCTTTATAATTTCATCATATATTATAGTGATATATATCATATGATTAGTCAGAATATATATAATTTCATTAGTATATATTTGTTGTAGCTTTTATAGGTTTTTATCCTTATAAACTGAGGCTTATGTCTCGATTGTCTTGAGGCTACGCCTTGCCACGATTCCAGGGAAACTGCCTCGTTTCGTTTTTAGTTTTTTCAAACCTTGGTTGCATCATGCTACCACCTCCTCTGATTCCCCTCCTTCGACCTCTACAACCGTCCCAACCACCACCTTCCAATGCCAACCGTGAGCCCTCCCGTACACGTACACATCTTAGAGGAGCCTCCACCTTCTACTGTCGTCATGCCCCACGATGGCACCGTCATGTACTGGATGTTCCATGGGTAATGCCACCACAACAAGTGGGTGTTCCTTCACACCCTCTGCCTCGCCCATGGCTCCTCCTCCCTTATTGTCTTTGCCTTCAACCTCTTCCCTTGCTTCATTAACGATGACAGGATGTTCTTAGGGACGAATCACCCCCTAATGCAGATAAAGTCACTGTGGGATATGAAGGAGGACAAGAATGAGGTGAGGATGATGTTAAACATGCCAGGGTTGTCCTAGGTGGATGTGAAGGTGACCATGGAGGATGGTGTGCTGGTGGTGAAGGGATATCATATAGAGGGGAAGGAGGTTAGGCAGAGTGACAAGATCAAAATCGAGCTCAAGAGTGGGGTGCTGCAGGTGATAATTCCCAAGAAGATGGTGGACTGCAAGGTTATCTACATCATGGCTGGAAGAGGAAAAAAGAAGGATCCATTTCAACATGTCTGCTCTATTTTTTCCTTAAATGGTGCAATCTTATCATGTTATGTGCTCCTAGTATGGGTGTAGAGAGAAGTGAGTGTGAGTATTGTTGGGGTGCTTATAGATCCATTGAGCTCGTCCATGGCTTCCACCTGGTGTCGGAAGAGAGGAACTCCAAGCAAAGGGTGATGAGGGTGTTGGAGGAGGCGAAGAGGGTGGAGGGGAGTTGGGGAAATGTGGTTAACATAAGGATATTTCTTGGGGAATGTGACACATAGGTGCTGGTCAAAAACTTCATGCCTCTACGAGATGTTAGGAGGTTGAAGGAGGAGATATGATGGTTAAACGAGATGGTGACCGTCCACGAGGTCAACACAAACAATGTCCGACGTCTCCCGCTTCCATAGGAGAGGGGACCCGAGTTTTCGCTCCGCTCGTGCGTGGCACTCCTGTATGGCCATACGGACGGCCTTCGAGAAGCTTGGGTACAACATGAAGGCCCTGCGGTCAACCAGCTGTCGTTGGAGTTTCCGTCAAATTCCCTGAA